>BDUI01000336.1:36708-57321 GCA_002335545.1 Apodemus speciosus | reverse complement strand
TCTCTGTCTCTGTCTCTGTCTCTGTCTCTCTCTCTCTCTCTCTCTCTCTCTCTGTTCAAGTGCTAAGTACTTTTAGGCAGCAGGAGGGAAGATCAGCTTTCAGCTCTGCCTGGCCATCCCTACCAACTCTGGAACAGTGCCCCTGCTCTGGCACACATAGAAATGGGGTCAGTTAGAACTCTGGTGGGTTCTAGACTGATTTCTGTCTCCAGTCTGCTGTCTTTCCTTCTCTGGTTACTGAGCAACTTCAACTGAAGCAGCTTCTAGGAACCCAGTCACTCTCTTGGATCGGGGACCCACACACTCATTTATGTGATGGTTTCACTGAAGTCACTGTTACAAGTCAGGGATAGACAGCTCATGCCTGTAATCCTACCTGCACAGCAGGAGAAGCTAGGATTTGAAAGTGGGTGTGTTCACAAGCACACATATATAACATGTAATAAGCCTCTGTGCACAGTAAACAAATGCACATACACACACACTGCATGCTACATACCCTCCTCCATCACATGCATGTACATGTACCTGTATACGTATGTCCCGCCCCCAGGTGCATATGACTGTTTCCACCCAGAGGAGTGGAAGTACACTATCATGTCTACAGGGTCCCCCAGATCACCCTCTGCTCTGGATCCTGATGGAGGCACTTTTGCCATTCCGAAGGGCACTTTGTTTCTTTCATATATGCATGGCCAAGGGGCCATCAACTTGGGATGCTGTGACCCCACCCTGGGACTGCTTGCTTCATGCTCCTTTTTCTCCTCYCCGGCCTTAGGACTCCTCTGGGAGAAGAATGTTACTCAGYGTCATCTGGTAGGCCTCAGGGTATATGTGAGAGGTAGGTAACCAGCTGGGAAACCCTGAGGGGCATTCTGTGTTATCTTTGGGTATAAAATGGCCATACATCTCCCCATCTTCTGTGCCAGGGCCATTGTAGGTGTGGGCCAGGCAGGTTCCTGCTCTGACTGAACGTCACTAGCAGGGGTATGACTTCTGGAAAGCATCTACCTACGTTTACCTCCCTCATGGCTGACACTCACCGTACTCTTCTCCTCGCAGGATTTCGGGGGCGATATAGTTCGGGGTTCCACAAAAAGTGCTTGTTGTGTCACCAGGGCCTAGGCCTTCCTGTGGGGACAGAGTTATCATGAGGGTGAATCTCATGTGAAGTGGTGCTCCTTAGAAGGCGTCCCTCAAGAACACTGATATAGAGTTACAGACAGGGGTGCCTCAGTTAAGTCACCACCGAGCTATGCCCGTCACTGAATACTCTTGCGTATTGTCAAGGGCAGACAAGCGAGTTGGGGGGCAGGTGAGGCAGGCACCTTGCACATGCCGTAGTCCGTCAGCTTAATGTGTCCGTCGGCATCGAGGAGGACGTTGTCCAGTTTTAGGTCCCGGTAGATGATCCCCCTCTCGTGTAGGAAGTTGAGAGCGATACAGATCTCAGCAGCATAGAACCTGAGGTAGGGGGCATTCTGCAGTCAGCAGAGGGACAGTGGCAGGCAGCCAGACGGGCTGGTGCACATGGAGCCTCATGAGGTATCCTGGTCACCAGGGAAACGCAAATGTAGACTGTAGTGACAGTCCACCTCTCACCCACCAGAATGGCTACGTACCACAGCCAGAGTAAGAGAAGGGAACTCCGGACCCCGGACGCCCCACGTATGGTTGGTGGGAATGAAAAATGTAACCAGAGGGAGGTCCCTCAGAACATGAAAGCTAGGGCTGTGTGCATCTCAGTGGGAAAGCTCCTGCCTCTCACCAGCACCAGAACAAACAAGTGAATAAACATGAGAACCAGAAAGGGTGCCTGTCAAACAACGCTGCTAATGCACGTACGACCAAGGCTGGAAACAGTGGAGGGGGCCCAGTAAGAACAGCGGATATGAGGAAATGCCATTATGAGATCTGTTGCCCTGTATGCGGATTTTAAAAACTGAAAGGAGAAAACAACTGGAAGTAGGATCTCGAGTGCTTCGTTGCACACCTAGGTCCGCAGTAACCTTACTCATAAAAGCTAACGTGTGGAAGTAAGCACTGATGAGTGGGTAAAGGAAGCCTTCTCATTAGGGCAGAGTGGCTCATGGCTGCAGGTTTGAGGCCAGTCTGGGTCACACAGCAAATCAAACTGAAGAAGAAGAAAGGGAAGAGGAATGGGGGGTGGGGAAGGAGTAGGTTCTATTAGTGCAATGGAATATTACACACCCTTTAAAAGGAAAGGATTTCCAACAGGCTACATGGTGAATCTCGAAGACAACACCACGGCAAATCAGACACACAAAAAGACAGATAATCCGAGAGTCCACTCAGGGCTCTGTGTGGAATCGGACAGGAGGGCCGGAGCTGAAAAGCCTGAGTCAGCATTCACAGGGTATGGAGTCCAGTGTGAGACATTAAGAGGCTCAGTGGCTTCACAGCACCTAATTATCTACTGAACTATCTGGCTGACGTGGCAACATTAACGACGTGTGCATTCAACCAGGAGTTTTATAAAAAGCAAGTGGACAGGCAAGAAGCTGTTGCTGTTTCTGCCCACTTTCCCCAAAAGCAGTCTCGGTGACTCACAGGACTTCATGGGGGAAACTAAGGTAAGTAGGAGGGGGCCATCTAGGAGAAGCGCGAGGACAGGGGGCTGGATGGCAGCTGTTCAAGGCTAGAGATGGACCGGGGATTCTCTCCTGATGCTAGTGGGCTTTAAGAGAAGAAGACAAAGCCAAACAAAACAGTTGGGAGAGGGACTTCTTCTCAAAGTCTGGGGAGGGACCAGTCCTGGGCACAAAGATTCCCCCAGAGGCTTTGGATTTTCTTATACCATGACAAGGACTCATCTTTGCCACCTTCTGCCCAAATCTCACCCCCTCTTCTCACTGCTGGCCTTCTGAGGAAAGTCCCCAGGCTACGCTTTTTTTTGGACTCACCTGGCGTGTTCCTCTGGAAGCTTCCTCTGCCTCTGCATGTGGAACATGAGATCCCCCCCATTGACATACTCAATGACCAGGAACAACCTGGTAGGAGAGAAGGGCAACGGATCAGGGACTGACTGAAACCACTCGAAACGTGCTGTAGGCGAAGGCACCACCAACATGGCCAGAGTGCGTGGAACCTCTGTGGGGGTCGCTTTTTTAGCTTCGGGTTGAGTCACCCCTGGGTGCTGACCTGCTGCCTCTTACAGAGATTCGTAAGTGAACAAAACAAAGAGGTGATGGGCCACCTGGGAGCTCCTGGGGTGGGAAAACCTCAAGGTGGAAGGGAGGCTGAGGCTGAGTTTCACGTTTGGACCAGTGAGGCGTGAGGCATGGTTTCAGATACTGACATCTGGGGTCCAAGACCATGTTGGATGATGGATGCGGCTTCATCACATGATGCCAAGGCAGGACACTGATTTTGGAAAATAAGGAATAGACTTAGGCTAGATGGTGCCAGTACACTCATTCCTTTAATCCCAGCATTCAGAAGGCAGAGGCAGGTGGATCTTTATGAGTTCAAGGCCAGATTTACAGAGTGAGTTCCAGGACAGACAGGGCTACACAGAGAAACCCTGTCTTGAAAAACCAAACAAATAAACACAGAAACAAYGAGATAGACTTGGGTGTTCATTCACCTATTGGTTCATCTCTGTATTCCCAATGGTGCTAGGCCTGTTTTAGGAGTTAAAGAAAAAAGTTGCCATAAGGTAGAGATGGAAGCCAGAGGCCCTGGGGTTAGGGATAGGAGAAAAAGTGACCAAAGAGGAAGCAGAGGACTGATAGAGCATGGGGAGAACTGAGGAGCACAGGGAGGACTGATGGAACATGGAGAGAAACGATGGAGCATGGGGAGGACTGATGGAGCACAAGGAGGACTGAGGAGCACGAGGAGGACTGCTGGAGCATGAGGAGAACTGAGGAGCACGGGGAGGACTGATGGAACACGGAAATGATGGAGCATGGAAATGATGGAGCACGGGGAGGACTGCTGGAGCACAGGGAGGACTGATAGAGCACGGGGAGGACTGATGGAGCACAAGGAGGATTGGTGGAGCACAGAGAAGTCTGATGGAGCATGTGGGGAGGGGAGCTGATGGAGTATGGGGAGCACTGATGGTAAGGGGTGAACAAAGAGCTGTGGGCCAGCCTGGTTCAGCTGGACAAAGAGGGGAGCCATGGGGCAGGTGCCTAACCAGGTACAGGACAGGTGAGCATATCAGAGGAACATGGTTTCAGGGTTGATTGTTCTAGTCTCTGTATGTGGACCCAGAAATGTGTAAATGGTTAGGCCCAGGAACCACAGAACCAGCCTGTCAATCTCCTGAGAGGAGGGTCTGTGTGGATCAGAGAGGAGAGAATGAGGAGGAGCCAGGCTCAACAGAAAGGAACTGCCAATAGCTGGGTATCAGGGAAGAGGAATAAGAAAGGGTGGGGTTGCTGGAGAGTGGTGGCGCACGCCTTTAATCCTAGCACTTGGGAGGCAGAAGCAGGTGGATTTCTGAATTCGAGGCCAGCCTGGTCTATAGAATGAGTTCTAAGATAGCCAGGACTACACAGAGAAACCTTATCTCGGGGGAAAAAAAAAAACAAACTCCACCCCCCCCCAAAAAAGGTGGGGCTGACATAGTAGGTCCAGAGGGAGGTAGTCATGATTTGATGAGTCTGAGATAGCAGCAGTCCAGCAGCTAGGCAGCAGGGGTCAGGCAGAGGTGAAGTCTGAGCTGTGTGGATAAATCTTTTAGGAACTGGGCTTCAGCACACAGGCCCCTCGTGTCTCCGAACACTGGCCATGTGGTATCTCTCACTAATAAGATCTTTGCTGCATTTAATAAGACTTAATTTTCAAAATTCAATTCATGATAATTTCCCGAGATGCCCTGTTGAGGGCACCTTGGGGACATCTGGGTTGGCAGCTCATCCTTGCCTGGACTGTTTGTCTTTGGAAATGTTTATCTGCAGTTTACTGCTCATGGTGATGCTGCCAACCCGCACAGGAGCCAGTGTGGGAAGGATCAAGCAAACCCTTCCTCTCTCGGCTCCTGCAAGAGCTCTCATCATGCTGGACTGAACCTTACTGGCTAACTGTGAATCTACCATGTGCAGATGCCTGAATGCAGGAAAACTGACACAGCAAGTTAACTGGTTATAAAACACTCACCAAATTTTAAATTACCTATTTACGAGAGAAACAATCCCTACCACGTAGAAATCAGAACAAAAGCCCCAGGCACCAGATGAGGAGCCATGTATTTCTCCTAGGCAAGCCAGCCCCAGGTGTCCTGGCCCCAAAGAAAAGTCTATGTCTTTGTTAGAGCCGAGATACCTTCCTCCAGTCTTATTCATCTCTCTAGCCTCTATGGGATAAGTCTTCCACAAAATCCTTTGCTTTCCCACAGGGAGTTACTGGCCTGCTCTAGTCCATTTTCTAAGTAAAGTTATATTGGAACATAGCCACGTTCATTATGATATAGTTGTCTCTTGGTATTCATGGTGGAATCAATTGTAAGACCCTTTTCAGTGACCGAAATCACTGTTGCTTAAGCCCTGTTTGTAAAAATGGACCCTTTGCTACTGTGTAACACATCTCTGGATTGTTCACAATGCTTAACACAAAGAGGAAACTATCCACATTGTTACTTTGCATTGTTAGGAAATACCCACAAGGGATGTCAGAACCCGAGTCTGGGGTGCAGCTCGGTGGTAGAACACTTACCTAGCATATGTGGGGCCATAGTTCTACCCCCAGCGACACACGTCAGTACATGTTCAGAACAGACAAGCTCCCCACAAGGAGTTTTGACACACCCTGGTTGAAGCTGCCACGGAGAACGCAGAACTGGTGCACCCCAACTGTGAATCACCTGTGGTGACTTTTCTGCTATTGTTCCACAAAAGCGAAGGTGTCTGTTCTCTGGCCCTTACACAGGCAGCCTCCCTCGTGCAGACAAGCAGAAAACTCAACTCTGAGTCATGAAGGGTTGATTGCGCATGTACCCCCATGTGTCCACACAATGACTATAGCTCCATGGGAGGTGGGTCCCATGATGCTTGTCCGATTCCACGAGATGTCTAACACCTCAAAATTAGCCAAAGGTCAAAACTCCCTCGGTGACTTCAAAGCACATTTCTACAAACTTAACGGGTCCTGCCATCCAGGAGAAGGAGCTTTGTCCCTTCCTTGGTGTCAACACTTCTAGTGGATTCACTTAAGCATTGGTGATAATGGCTTCCTTTAATAGGGAGAAACTGGCCACTTTAGAAAACAACGTGAACATCCTAACCTGAAACCATTCTGAAAGCAGAATGGCAACATATCTGTCAAGAGGCCATGGTAAGTTCCTGCATAGGCCACTTCTGTATGGGGCTGGCTCTGAGGGAACCTCCTAACAGTGACGGATCTCTCGTCCCTCCCTCCCTCTCACAGCACAAACCAGGCTGGTGTTGAAGGTTGATCCTCCTGCCTTGGCCGCCTGAGTGCTTGGATTACAGGTGTGTACCATTATGCCTAGCTTTTTTTTCATTTATTTTGTGGTGTGTGTGTGTGTGTGTGTGTGTGTGTGTGTGTGTGTGGTGTGGTGTGTCTAGGGTATACTTGTCACAGTG
Source organism: Apodemus speciosus (assembly GCA_002335545.1). NCBI lineage: Eukaryota > Metazoa > Chordata > Mammalia > Rodentia > Muridae > Apodemus > Apodemus speciosus. The sequence continues at coordinate 50,746 of BDUI01000336.1, read as the reverse complement.
TGAAGCTCAGTGTACAAGTTTCTACCAAACTGGGAGTAGAGCATCTTCTTTTCCCCACTAAGCCATCTTGTTGCCCTGCCACTTTGTGGTTCTGTTACAAAAGCAGCTGTGAAATGAAGGATTTTTTTTTTGTAGGGGAGGGGCTTACAGATAAAACCTTGGCACTATTTTTAGCATTTCTTCAAAGCAGAAATCCCACAGGAGGACCATGTGAGCTGCTCTGCAGGTGACTTGGGTTGGCTTGGGTGTATGTGGCTGGGACAATACAAGGTCACATCTGTTCCCGCAGTTTTCTCTGTGTGCTTGGCAGGCATTTCCCATGCCAAATTCCTTAGCCTTGGGTTTTGTCTCAGCACACAGCTATGCTTCTCAGACAGGTTGAAGCCAACACCTGCGCTCAGACTGATGTGCAGGTGTCTGCACAGGTGTCTGTGGGTCAGGCAATTGAGCATCTGTCACTGTCCACAGTCCTTTTGGTCATATAGCCATAGGTCATTAGAGTCATATAGTCTCTATAGGGAGACTTAGAGGTTAGGGGCAGGGRCCTGGCAGAGCCCTCAACGCTTCTTCTTCTTCTTCTTTTTTTTTTTTAACCACTAGACCACTATAGAAAAGAAGCAATGGCTCTGATGGTGGATATTATCACGTGTTCTTAAGAAGATGTGCAAAAGTTACTAAAAACCAGTAGAAATGGATCCATCCACACTGGCAAAGGGAGAAAGGGCATAAAGAGAAGCAGTGGGCTCCCGGGTCCAGGGCCAGAGAAAGCTGCAGGGAGTGGCCAAGCCCATGGCTCCCCTCATCAGGAGAGGACCCAGAGAAAGGGGGGTCCTTTAGGACCACTGCCCCTGTTTCCCAAGCCTAACCTTGGCCTAGAGAGAAAACCTGATGGAACAAGGTTAGGCATCAAGAAGTAACGAGAGCCTGGGCCTGGCTGGCTTGTCACTGCCTTGTGTTTTATTTGAACATAACCATGAACAACGTTTTCTTTTCCTCTCCCTCTCCCCCCTCCTCTGTGTGTGTGTGTGTGTGTGTGTGTGTGTGTGTGWGWGAGAGAGAGAGAGAGAGAGAGAGAGAGAGAGAGACAGAGAGACAGAGAGAGACAGAGAGAGACAGAGACACAGAGAGAGACAGAAACAGGAGTGAGAGTGTGTGAAAGAGAAAGACGCACATAGGGACAGAAACAGTGTGTGCACGAGAGAGACAGAGACAGAGAGAAATAGATAAAGTGAGGGTGTTAAAGAGGGACAGAGACAGAGAGACAGAGTGTTAAAGAGAGACAAAGACACACTCAGGGAGACAGAGAGAGTATTAGAGAGTATGTGTGTTAAAGTAGCCAAGGAAGATCTCGAGGTCTTCAACTTTGATCTTCTGCCTCTGTCCCCCCACACCCCAGAGTGCTGGGATTACAGGCACACACCACCGTGTCCTGCCATACACATCTCTTACATTTCTCTCTATGGCTTTTGTGCCAGAGCACACAACCACAAGGAGGACTATCCAGCCGAGAGAGTGAAATCGGTCACGAGCCACAGCTGTCCCCAGTTGACTTTATGACCTAGTCTGTATGAGCTGTGATAATCAGGAGTAGATGTGTGTAATGACAGGCTCTCAGATCGCATCCCTGATGTCAAAGGCACTGGGCTACATCTATTACCTGATCATTTGAGAAAGGTTGCTAACTCTCGGTACAAATAGTAACAATGATATGAAAGTTTTGATGGCCCACAGTCTACAGAACTCATTTATTCCCTAAACCAGGAGGTAAATTCTGCCATTTTCCTGATTATATGGAGAGAGACATGAGACATCAACGCTTACATAGTACTGATGTCAAACAGCCTACAGAGGAAATGGAGATTTCATTCCCAGGTCCTGCCTCTGCTCCCAACAGAAGGCCCTGCCTAGTAGCTGACAGAAAAGGGGCATAGAGGAGGACATGACAGAGAGTCAGCCTAGACACCAGTCGGCATCACAGAGAACAATAGACCAGACCCACAATTGAGGCCTAAGAGAACAGAGATGGGGCTCAAACCCTGCCACACCAAGAACACAAACCAGGAGCTGTCGTGCACAGTACAAAGGAGAGACTCCGACCCCAGTCCCCGACCCAGAAAAGGCTCTGTGAAGAAAGATGTGGACAGGCAAGGAAACCTGATACAGCTGGTCCTACAAGAGGATTTTTATCTTGTTCAAAGAAATCTTCTATGGGGGAGGGAAGGGAGCCAGCCAACTGTCTTGGATGTCTACAGAAACAGAAGCAGAGTATGCCATGTACTGTCCGTCAGTGTGGCTCTGGGGTGGGGTGGGTGGCTGGGGCACCCTTATGTAGCCTGGGCTAGGAACCTCACACTCTGCTCTGAGTCAGAGTGTCGGAGAAACTGAGCAACGGGAGGAAGCAGCTGATGGCTGGGAGAATGTTACCATCTAGAAGCCCCAAAGCAGGAGGAAGGCATTGAGGAAAATCCCCATAGGTACCTAACGAGAGGTAATCCTGGGCCTGTGTGCTCAGAGAGTGCTTACCTGTCACGCCTGAGGCTCTGGCCTCCCTCCCCTGTAAAACACCAAAGAGGGGAGGGGCCTGGAAAGGTGGTTCAATGATTATGAGTGTATACTGCTTTGGCACAGGACCCAAGCTCAGTTCATGGGTGGGATTACAACCATCTGTAACCCCAGTACCAGGGGATCTGCTGCCCTCTTCCGACCTCAGAAGGCATCTGCACATGCATACATAATAAAACAAGTTGGAGCTGTTAAATTCTAGTAGTATTTAGGATTTTCCGCAGAATAAGATAGAATAAAGATTACCTGAGAAGAGGAAACTACAGATCAACCAAGCATCAACACAAATGAGCCATGAAAAGTCCTAAATAGCAAAGTTTGAAAGCACATGTCAGACTGACACAGGACATGGCTTCCTCCATTATCCAAGAACGGTCTAGCATCAGGACCACCCAACAGTGTTTAGGTGACATAGTCCACTTCAGGAGGCCCCAGGGAGTGAAAATCCAGTCTTCTTCAGAACTGGGGACCTTCTGAGGCAAAGGCAAAATGAGCTTTTTTTCCCCCCCTTTGGGGGGAATTTTCCATGTGTATTCATGTGTGGTGTTTGTATACAGGTATATGCATGCTTGTATGTGTGTGGTGGGCACATGTATGTGTTTGGAGCTCTGAAGTTGATGTTGCCAAGCCCTCCTCTACAGCACTCTCACCTTATTCATTGAGGCGGGGTCTCTCAATCAAACACCCGATCTCACTGATTGGTGCAGCTCCTGCTGCTAGCCAGTTTGCTTAGGAGATACCCTGACTCCATCTTCCAAGGATAGAACTAGGATTACAGCCCTACTTGCCCGACATTTACATGGGTTCAGGGATCTAAAATTCAGTCCTCTTTGTGCAGCAGGTGTTGTAACTGCTGAGTCATCTGAAGCAGAAATAGATAAACACCTTTCCAAGCCAGGACTTTGGTCTAGGATGGGAGGGATGGGTCTTGCCTCTTACAACTTGCTCACAGCAGCAGCAATCCTGTTAACCAGAACTCAGAGCCACAAGTGGAGGCTCTCTATTGTCCCTTCCAGTCCCATACAAAAGCGCATCTGTCTGAGGGGAATGAAGGGTTTGGTTCTCTCTCCCCACCTCCCACCCCCTCCTCTGTCTGCCTTCCTCAGTTATCCTTTTCTGACGGCATGTGACTCATGCTTGTGGCTGGCTTTGTGCCATCTTAGGATTCTATCCCAGGCAAGGAAGAGGACCATGCTGATCACTCTTGCCAGTCACCTGGAAGGAGTGGCCAGTTAGCAGCCTGAGGGAGATGAGATGCCAGCCCTGTGGGGGAGGGCAATGTCTGTTTCCACACACACAAAAAGGGGGGGGGTGGTTGAGAAAGACACTTGAAGTCAACTTCTGGCCTTTATACATGCACAGGCAAGTACATCGGCATATACATGATAGGTCCCCCATCCCCACAGAACAAGGGGTGTGGCTCAGTGGTAGAATACCTGCTTTGAACGTGCAAAGTCCTAGGTTTGACCCCTTGCACCAACCAGTAAACAACAAGACAAAGTTGAGTGGTAGCCATGGTAGCACACGTGTGTGGGTGAATCTGGCACTCAGCAGATGAAACCAGGAGAATAGAAAGTTCAGGAAACAGCTACATAGTAACACTCCCTTTGGAGAGAAAGGAAGGGGGGGGGGAGCAGAAACTGACTTTCAGGGCTGATCCTGAGAGTCAATCTAACAAAAGGAGTCTCATATCCTTGTGAAGCCAGGCTCTGTCCCCAGAGGCAAGGCAGATGGAGCAGGAAGGATGTTCAGCTTGGAATGGAGAGAGGTACATTACAATCTCAACCCACCCATGATGGGACAAACACCTTTAGGTCTGTCAGTCAAGGTCACTGGTTCACGGATTTGGCTGTGGAGAGTGTGACCTGACCTCATTCCCATCCCCAGCAATACACCCAAGAGTAGCCCGTCACTTCCTAGCTGGAGTAGATGGCTCTCCCACAGATGGGGGAGAGCATGCCCTAATGAAAGAAACACCTGTGTTAACATTTAGTGGACACAAGCTATGTCCCAGGGTCCCAAGGGTTCCTTTGCTGTCCAAGGCTTCCCAATGACTCACTGATAGCTATCCAGTGTTCTTAAGATGGCACTGAGAGCCAACATTTAACAAATACATCTGGAACAACCCTTCTCCCTGAAGATCCCAGTTTGAACTACCTTGCTCTGGACCCGGGCTTGCCTAGCGGCTGGAGCTGTGTTCTACAGTAACAGGCTGCACGGCCACCATTTCAGGGGGTTGAGATGGTATGCTATCAGCATGAAGGCTGACATAGCTCCCACGCTCAGCTCTGCAGCTGCCACTCAACACCAGGTCTTTCCATTCTGGGCTCTAGCATGACACAGTGAGTGACAGAGCCTGAGTCATCTATCTTCCCTCTCTCCCGGGGCCTCTGAGTGAGTCTTGCCAAGTTCTTGAGGCCACAGCCCTTCCAAATTGCATGGGGAAGTGGTTCGGAGGACCGGACCTGGTCGCTCTGCTCTTGGTCCTCGTCACACTGACCTCACCGGCTGTGTCTATTACACCCAATGGCTCTCCTTCCCATATCCAGCCTAGCTCTGCCCAGCGGTTATTGGCTGCTTGGCTTGCTCCTGAAGGACTAGGTGGGCTCCTGGCCATCAGGGGACTTTTTCCTTCTTCTTACTAATGACAAGGGATAGGCCACAGTCTCTCTCAGGTCACCTGCTGCTCCTGTGGCTGCTCAGCTCTGATGTGCTATCCAGCTGTGGACACAAGGGACCTTCTTCACTCCCATGTCCCGGTGTGGACATGGAGTAGCCTTCTGGGGCTACTCCTGATGGATCTGTGACCTATTCCAGGGGCATTACATCCTGATCTCAGAGAGGAAAAGCTCTCTCCCTCTCCAGTGCTGGGGTAGATTTTATAGGTCTCTATTTATAAACAACAACTCAGAAAGGATCAAGTGGCCTCTAATACCCATAAGCTACTTTAGGCAAGTGTCTAAAGTTTCCTCCAGTGTCTAAGGATGCCTATGGATGCCACCTCGAAGGACGAACAGTTGACAGATTTGTCAGGCCTTAAAAAGTGAAAGTGTGGGTGTTAGCAGGAACACAGCAATCCTGGTGACCCAAGTTTGATCCCCATGACCCATAAAAAGGTGGAAGGAAAGAAACAAAGTTGTCCTCTGATTTCCAGACAGGCTAACACACCTCCTCCACCCCCCCCCCACAATAGCAATAAATTAAAAAAAAAAAAAAAAAGAAAGCAACTCTACAGCAGGCCAAACTAACTAAATTCTGTCTCTGTCTGTCTCCCTTCCTCCCCCTCTCTCCCCTTTTCTCTCTCTCTAGTGTTAGGGATTGAATCTGAGGTTCTGCACATGATAAGCCTATGTTCTACCTCGAGCAACTCCCTAGCCAGCAATTGATATTTCAGTAGTAGCCTGTATCCCTGTCCCCCAGGCCACACTTAAATTGGGGGCACAAACCAGGGGGCTGAAAAGGAGTCATTTTGGCAGGCCTTTTAGGTTGCCTTTCTTCCTGGAATAGCTTAAACTGAAATGTTTTTCCCTGTTTTTCGAGGTTTTTGTGGGAGAAGTTTTAATTCTGGTTACTGTCTGGAAAAGTTACCGTGCAGACGTGGGGTCTGGCTCCCCGCAAGCAGATACTTAGTGTTAAAGTGCCCCGTCTCGCAGCATGCTACACGTGCCGTGGAAGTGGCTGTCGGCCTGTGGAGAGCAGGAATTCTGTAGGGCCCCGCCAGCACATGCACTGCTGGATTTGGGAAGGAAAGAAAGAAATCCTTATCCCCTCCCCCATTCCCCAACCCTGCGTTTTTTATAATCGTCAGGCACATGTGGAAACCATTGCCTTTTATTGACTGGATTTCCACTCACGGCTGCCAGCAAGCGCTTGCTAGCATCCTGCCTGGGGCTTCATCGGTTTCCTGTTGTGTGTGATCTGCTGGGAGGCAGAACTGAYATTCATCCAGCTCCAGCAAAGGTCTCGGCAAGAACCCAGGATGAGTTCCTGGGAGAAAGTCTTTATAAACCCTAAGGCATCCAGGCGTATCCTGGACCTAACTGCAGGCACCAGATTTTCTGCTCCCAGCGGCTTTGCCTTGCTCTGCGCAAGGTCAGTGACCATGTACCAGCAATGGAGACAGCCCTCCCTCTGACTCTGACTGAGGGAGGATCTGGCTTCTCTTTTCTTGGGGCCGGCACACAACGCTGCCTTTGGCTTGTGCAAAGACACTGCACCAACCAGGAGAAAGGCTTCCCACACTGGGGCTTGCTGTACATTTCTGCTAATTCCATGGTACCTTCCAGAACTTTCCAGCTTTGTTCCCAGAGGAAATGCATGAAGTGTCTGCACAGCACAGGAAGAGATGGCCAGAAAGCGTGGGCTCTGGCCTAGACCGAACTGCTGCCAGCAAGTCTTTAGAGCAGACCCAAGTGACTTGTGGCTTGTGCTCTTTTCTGACACTTATTTCTAGAGACGCTTTGTGGCCTCTGAGTTACTTCCCAAATACGGACAGCAAGCAAGTTAGGTCTGCCGAGTGAAAGAACATAGCCAACCCTGGTCCCAGCCACAGTGATCCACTGACATCCCAGATGCCAACTGTGCTCTGAAGCCACAGTGATCCACCGACATCCCAGATGCCCACCCTGCTCCGAGATTCAAACACATGCAGCCAGCCCCTCTCTGAGGAGGGAGGCTCATAACCAGAAAGGGAGATGTGCATATACATTTACTGAAGGCTAAAGCAACCAAGGGAAGATGCAGAACCTAACCAACCCGTGCCAAATGCCTCCAGTATCGGTGACAGATCCAGTACAAAGAAACTAGATGTGATGGGTGTTACTCCCGGGGCCGGACCTCTCAGTGGCTGCTGAGGCCATTGCACGTGGGCTGTCCCAGCGTCCGTCAGCTTCTGCACCAGGGTGACCCAAGGTTGGAACACCTGACCTTTGTTTCAGCAGCATCCCTGCAAACGCTGACCAGAGCACAGTTGTTCTTTGCAATCTTAACCTTTGGGAACTCCAAGGTCAGGCTGGGCTGGGTTGCCTTCCCTTGGGCTTGTTCCTACTTGCGGGAGACATGGTCAGGGCCAGGGCAGTGCAGAGACAGGACCATGTGGATGCACAAAGGGGACCATTGACTGCTGAGCCCTTTTAGTGACTCTGGCTCTGGGGAGGGGCAGGAACTGAGAGGAAAGACTGTATGAGGCAAGGGCAGGGGGTGACTACAGACTGAAGAGACAGGGCCCGGGTACAATAACCTCTTCCCCATGCACAGGAAGCTTGGATTTCCTCACAAAGTAATCAGAGCTGCCACTGAGCAGGAGAAAGACCTCAGACTAGTGCTTCCTACGCATGGCTTAGTTCCGCACCAAGGAGGCAGCACGGCCAGGCTTCAGACAGGAGAAAGGACAGAATCTGTGATACATTCAGGAGTTAGAAGCGGGAATGTCACCAGCTACCATTGGGTATAACCCTCGACTGGTTTGGGAAAAGGCAAGTTTGGTCCAGGACTTCTCAGGTGAGCTGAGACCTGTGCAGGGAGAGGATCCCACTAAAGGCCAGAGCTGGGGACCCCGAGTTGCAAACTGGCCCCCATAAAATGTGCCCTGTAAAATGTCAGCATGGTTCCCCGTGCCAGGCTGCACTCGCGGCTCATGATTTCATGTTAATGTGGCTGACCTGGCTAAGCAGTATATGGGAGTGTATTTATGAAGGATGCTTCTGGAGGTCACGTGTGGAAACAGAACGAGCRGAGCTCAGGCCCTTGGTAGTAGGAAATCAGTGGCCACCGTCTGCAGAGGGGTGAGGGGCTGCGCTGAGAAGCTGCCCTCGCTCCTGGGTCTCAAGCTGGAACTCCAGAGCTGGCTTTCCTGGTCTTTAGGTCATAAGTAACGCTGGACAGTGGTGGCACATGCCTTTAATCCCAGCACTTGGGAGGCAGAGGCAGGCAGATTTCTGAGTTTGAGGCCAGCCGGGTCTACAGAGTGAGTTCCAGGTCAGGGCTATATAGAGAAACCCTGTCTCAAAAAACCAAAAAACCAAACAAACAAAGTCATAAGTAACAGACTGTGGGATGCTGTTGCCACCATATCGCACTGTGGGGAACTGGCTGCTGAATACATACTTCTAGATCAGGACTTTCGGCTTTCTTAACCAGCCCGGTTGGTAAGTGCTGAGCCGTCACAGTTCACTGCTGGAGGACTGAGGACCTGAGTTCTGTGCCAAGCCTCTTCTGAAATCTGACTCAAGCACCATTTTCTCTTTGTCCAGTTTGTTTTTTAGATAGGCTCTTTTTTTTTTGACCTAAAAACCCAACACTTGCAACTGGAAGGCTTGTGGGGGACAGATGGAACTGCGGCCTTGCTTGGCTTCTGGGAGGCTCTTACCGGAATATACAGAACCCACACTTTCCTCCTTACCGGCTCGTTGTCTGGAAGCATGAGTGTAAGCCGACCAGGAAGGGGTTGCTGGACGCCTGCTCGAACACATGCTTCTCTGTCTGCACCCAGTCGATATCCTGAAACGAGAGGCCAGGCAGCACGACTGAGGCCTCTGAGCACTGCTCGGGCTGCCCTGGGGAAGATGGGGGCAAGGCACGAAAGCCTGCCTTCTCTGCTTTTGAGAAGACAATTTGGAGAGGGAAAGAAAGCACCCATCAAGAAACACTTCACAGGTCAGGAGTGGCAGCTTACGCCTGTGATCCCTGCCCCGAGGAAGCTAAGGCAGGATGGTTGGCGATACAGTAAGTTCCCAGTCAGCTACAGAATGATCCCGTCTCAGACAGTAAACAAACTAAACTGAACACCAAACCATCGCCGTCCACCCCCACTTCTATCATGACCATGATCACCACCATCTCCAACATCACCCCCATCAATCGCCCTCCCCACCCCAAGACACTCACTGGGTTCGCTCTCCATATACTGGTTCATGCTCCCCATGAGAGTCCTGGGAAGTTTGGATACAAGGGGTAGAGGGCTGAGCGGATTCCCTGAGGCCCACAGCCACTGAGCACTGAGTCTGCAGACAAGCCAGTTATGGCCAGCGATCAGCTGCACACCACAGGGTCACCTCTCCTAACTCTCCTAACTGGGCAGCAGCTCAGTAGGATGCTGCAAAGTCAGAGACCTCAGCTTGGCTCCACCACAGCCCCAGGGAATAGAGGGGGTGGGTGAGGCTCCCAACCCCACCCCCTGTCTTGGTATGTATAAAATGAGAAGCGTAGAGACATATTCAAACAATGCTGTCTTCTCTGGAAGGCTTTTTGGGACTGAAAATGAGCAGATTCTTAGTGGGAACCCACGTAGTGAGCTAGAGACAGCCATTGCTGGCTCTGGCTTCCTCTGAGCCCCAGGGGCTCTACCAGGTGGATCCGTTTCAAGCCYTTCTCCATGCAACGGACACTTAGCCCCACCTCATCCAGAGTKGCTCACCCAGGGGATCCACGACATGACTGTCACACTCAGGAGGCTCACACTTCAAGCCGCCGCTAGTCACCCAGACTCTTGGATGGAAACCAATGGGCTGGCTCTCCTCCATTTCTCCCAAGCCTGGGCCACCAGGCACCGGCATTATCTGTGACAAGTCTTTGTGATTTCGTCTCTATAGGTTCTAATTCACAGGAACACCTGGCACCATGCAGTGCTAACTTGCAACTCAGCAGGGAACGAGCTGGAAGGCCACCCCTTTCCCCCAGAACCAACGCCATTAGGAGAAAGACTTTCACACAACAATGCCTGGGCCTGGGGGTGACAAGTTGGTGAGTTCTACTGCAGAGAACGCAAGAGTAGGAATCGGAGGAGCCTCAGCTCTGTGTAAGCAGAGACCAGGCTCAAGGGCAGCGGGAGCCAGTGGGCTTTTTTGTCAGTGGGGAACTTGAGGCAGCTCCTCAGGCCTTGTTCAGAAGCGCATCCTAGACAAAACAATCGGGAAAGGTAGGAGGCAGGCACGTGGGAAGCAGCGGCTATGGTGGAGCTACTGGCAAAGATGATTCAGAGAAAAGGAGCCAGAAGGGTATGGCAGCGCCTCAAGACTGTGAGGAGAGGTGACACCTGGTGGTGGGGAAGACAGGCTTGAGGACTGCCACTGAGCTCAGCATCCAGGGATAGAGGGCCAGCCACGCAGGCCGTGCATTGAACCTACAGGTGAAGGTTCCAAACCGATCTCACTCCAAGCCCTGAGCCTGGCTGGGGTAGGGGACGGGATCTATGACCGGACGAATGTTAGACTGCTTAGCTCCAGCAGTGGCTAAAGGACAGAGTCACTCTTATCTACACATTGGCCTTTCTCTGCTCCTGAGAAGCAGAGCAGGCACTCAGTGTAACAGCAAAAGGGCACACAAACCCGATGCCAGCAAGCATGTGAGAGTTCATCAGCCTCGCGCATCGCCACGGAGGCTGCAGGTTGAGGCTGCACTGGGTGCGCGCGAGTGCTCTGAGAGGGAACCACAGCAGAAAAAGTGTTGGTGAAGATGTGGAAAAACTGGAGCCCCAAGCCCCATTGGCTGGACCCCAAAATGGTGCAGCCATGTTAGACAGTTTGGGAACTCCTCCAGAAACTACACCCAGAATTACCACATGACTTAGCAGGACCACTCCTAGGAACACATSGAAAAGGGCAGAAAATGCACTAGACAAATACATGCATGGGAATGTTTGCTGTGCCACGGCCCGCATTCCACAGAAATGTGCCACGAAGTGGACAGAGTGGGTGGCATCGTTAAACTCAAGGGTTCTAATTCCGCTGCTGCAGACTTCAGAAGTGGGAAAGCCGCGACTCAGCAGAGTGGAGCGGTCAGTTCACTGACGCACAATTTCACAAGGCCTTCCGTGATGACTTCCTCCTACACAGCCACGTCCCCAAACACGGACACCCTGGATCCCACAAGATGCTTCGGCGGCACGCGTGCTTACCTCATCGTCATGGACAAGCTCCTTCTTTACCACCTTCATGGCATAAATCTGGTCGTTTTTCTTCAACCGCACCAGGAGGACCTTGGCATAGCTTCCACGCCCGATGACTCTGATGAGGTCGAAGTCTTGCAGCCCCAGCCCCTGAGAGATCTTGATCCCATCCACCCCATCGATGACAGGCTTAAGGTCCTAAGGCGAGGTCCAGAGAAGGGAGAGGGCACCATTTGCCAGAATCCAAAAACTCTAGCACCCAACCCCCATCCAACTCAAAGGACAAAAATCAAAGAACCAAGACTGTGGGTTTCTAAAGTAAGGTGCTGGAGACACGGCAAAGGCTGCATGAGGGTTCTGGGGGATGGGGCGGGGGGGGGGGCTGTTTACTTGGTTAAGCTGCAGGCTTGGGCATGCTCNGAAAAGGGCAGAAAATGCACTAGACAAATACATGCATGGGAATGTTTGCTGTGCCACGGCCCGCATTCCACAGAAATGTGCCACGAAGTGGACAGAGTGGGTGGCATCGTTAAACTCAAGGGTTCTAATTCCGCTGCTGCAGACTTCAGAAGTGGGAAAGCCGCGACTCAGCAGAGTGGAGCGGTCAGTTCACTGACGCACAATTTCACAAGGCCTTCCGTGATGACTTCCTCCTACACAGCCACGTCCCCAAACACGGACACCCTGGATCCCACAAGATGCTTCGGCGGCACGCGTGCTTACCTCATCGTCATGGACAAGCTCCTTCTTTACCACCTTCATGGCATAAATCTGGTCGTTTTTCTTCAACCGCACCAGGAGGACCTTGGCATAGCTTCCACGCCCGATGACTCTGATGAGGTCGAAGTCTTGCAGCCCCAGCCCCTGAGAGATCTTGATCCCATCCACCCCATCGATGACAGGCTTAAGGTCCTAAGGCGAGGTCCAGAGAAGGGAGAGGGCACCATTTGCCAGAATCCAAAAACTCTAGCACCCAACCCCCATCCAACTCAAAGGACAAAAATCAAAGAACCAAGACTGTGGGTTTCTAAAGTAAGGTGCTGGAGACACGGCARAGGCTGCATGAGGGTTCTGGGGGATGGGGCGGGGGGGGGGGCTGTTTACTTGGTTAAGCTGCAGGCTTGGGCATGCTCCGTGAGAGTGGGAAGTTGGGGCATCTGCTCCACGAGGGTGGAGAATGYAGAGCCTGCTCTTTACGCATTGCCCTACTTCTGTTCAGTGAGGGGGAGGGGAAGAGAGATGTCTACTCTGTGAGGTGCTCAGCAGAGGCTTGAGAGCACAGCATGTTCTGTTCCCCTAGAACACCAGGTCTGGCTGCAGGTAGGACGCTGGATGGAGCCAGATGGAACCTGTGGGTCAGATTCTGGGAAAGGACCTGCTTGAGGGAGCAAGCCAAGGGCTTGCCAGACCGGGAAGGTCAAAGGAGCAGACGAAATGTGGTGAATTCACAACTCAAAAGCCAGCCTGGCTGTGGTCAGGCCTCTGGTCTCCTCTGAGCCTAATGCAATAGTTTCCTACCATATGTAGCCCATACTGAAATTCATGGAATGCCGCCCCCACCCCCAGCAAACCAACAGGCTTTTCGAAAAGATGCCTGCAAGGCTAACCTTAATCGCTTACCTCAGAATCATCTTTGATATTGTCGTGTTTCCGAGATGAGGAAATATAAGCAACTAGAAAAGAGAAGGAAGGGAGGGTATTACAAGTGTCCCAGGAACACGGGGACCCCGTGGGACCTTCACACCCCCACTCCTCCCTGTAGGGGGCCCCAGATGGCACAGCAAGTGCTCAGGGGTCAACCCACAAACCAGCCACAAAAGACTCCAGTTTAAAGAGTCCAGTAAAACTGCAGCTTCCTAGGCTGATCCGGACTGGCTGTGTGAACCTGGAGTTAGAACGCTTGGAAGGAGCTATGAGCTACTTTACTTAGATAATGTCACAATCTGATAAACCCATCAGTCTGGGAAGAACTGCTAGCTGGAAATGCAGTGTGTACAGTTCATTTAGGGCTGGRTGTTGTGGCGTGTGCCTCTAGATTCCTAGAACTTGGGAAGCTGAGGCAGGATTGTACKGCTCAAGGCCAACCAGGGCTATATGTCTCAAACATAAAGAGAGGACTGGAGATGTGGCTCAGTTGGTAAAGCTCTTACACAGAGCCCTGGGTTTAATCTCCGGTGCCACAGAAAGTGAGTGAGCCTGATGACAAATGCCTGTAATCCTAGCACTCTACTTGAGAGGCAGAGGCAGGAGGATCAGAAGTGTAAGGTCATCCTTGTCTATATACCAAGCTGGGCTACTTAAGACCCTGCCTCAAAAAAACAAAACGCTGGGGCTATGAGGACAACTCAATGGATAAAAATGCACAATTGGAAGGACCTGTGTTTGGATCCTTGGCATCCTGCCCTCCAATCTTGTGTGTCTCTTGAACACACACACAGAGAACAAGAACTATTGAGAGTCTGGGACCATCTAGAGGCACAAAGCTTTGGTATATAATCTTCCAGTGGGTGGGGAGATGTTGGAAAAACTGAGGATGGACTGTGGGGGGGGCGGATGATGGATATGTGGAAGGGGAGATGAAGAAAGCTTGGG
>BDUI01000335.1:159940-176132 GCA_002335545.1 Apodemus speciosus | reverse complement strand
TTTGTTTGTTTGTTTGTTTGTTTGTTTGTTTTGTAAAGTGCTACACAGAATACTCTGGGGAGAGCTTCTTAGGAAACTGTGGGAAGTTGATGGAAATGTTTTAGTTGGCCATATTCCTTACTTTGTTTCTCTTTCAGCCTGTGTCATTTTTCACATCCCACAGTTCTCTGCCTGGTTTTTCTTTTCTCTTTGTAATTGCTTCTTGATTCAGGATCTTTCTGTATAGCCATAGCTACCCTTGATCTTGGGAGCTATCATTCTGTCCTGCTTCTTCTTCCCAAGTGCTGGGATTATAGGCATGAACCACCACKTGTGTGCTTTAGTTTATAAATTCTGAAATAACAGTAATCTTAATCATCCTTTCAAAAGTGTATGTGTTGCATGTATATGTATAAAGCTCTTTGCAATGCTGAGCTGAAGGCACATGCAAACTAGAAACATCAAACTTTGTTTCCTTGTGCTGGTTCTAAAGCTGTTCCCTCAATCTTGGCTAAAGGAGCCATAATTGTATACGGAAACTATTGAATACTAAGGTGGGTGACTTTACTCTTAACAATGCCTTATCAATCACAATCAGGTCTACTTTCTTAATCTGATTAGAATTGAGGTTTAGTCTTTTTTCTTTGTTTTCTTTGAAACAGGATCTCACTACATAGCCCTGCCTGGTCTGGAGTGCTCTATGTAGACCAGGCTGGCGTTCAACTCCTAGAGAGATCCTTCTGCATCTACCCTCCCAGTGTAGAATTAAAGGCTGTGCTACCACTTGGGGCTCACCTTAGGTTTTTAGAGATGAGGTGTATTGTGTAAAATGACGGCTATAAGTTATAAGGATAAGGTGTTGTTATAGTATCATCTGCATAAGTGAGCAGATATGTTTACCAGAAGACATGTGGCAGCGTGTATTCCTTAGAAGTCCCTGTGAAGTGCCACACTGTCTGGCGGGCATCCCTTGAGACACATGACAGCAGTGTTGACTTACTGCATTTGTTTTTCTCTTTTCTGTTGCTTTCCTGTTTGGAGGAAAGTAGGTGGTAAGGTACTTTGGAGCCTAGGCAGGACTCAAACTTGGAGTAATCTTATCTTGCTTTTTCAGCCTCCTAAAGCTGAGATTAGATTTGACTTTAAATAGAAAGCTGGCCATAACATTCTTTACACTTATCATTATTGTCCCCACTTTCTCTCATACAACCCTGTAACACCTACRTTATATATTTATAGGTTTCTGTATTCTTTGTAACCAGTTCAATCTCTGTTGCATAATGTTCATAATCTCTATTGGATTTCAAAGGAGCTTGGTTCTATGTAGCACTTTTCAACTTTTCAGTTACTTAATTTTTATATTTGGACTGTTGTTCTTAATTCTAGTTGTAGATAGCTTAATAGTAACATTGTATTGTGGATTAGTATTTTTTTAGAGGTAAGGAAATCCAAGATTTGGGACAACTGGATGAGCTTAGTGTCTTTGATAATACAGTGCAATGTTTATTGATGAATTATTTCATGTCCTCATATACACACAAATATAATGGAAGAGAAAAATAGTGCTTAGTAGTTGTTGAACAGAAAACTTGATACAATAGAGAACAAAAGTAGAGGAAAGAAATCTATAACTTGTTCTTTTGCTCATAGTCCAATCCATGTAACTGCAGTGATGACACCAGGAGGCAGAACATAGTGCGATAGGCAAGCACTGTCACATCTGTCAGTGGCAGTTAACCCTTTTTGGTGCTTTGTGTTAAGTTCTTATTCTTCAAAGCTGGGATCTAAAGGATGACGTATAACTAAATTTTGACAATTACAGCAGTATTTCAGTTTTAAAGTCTAAAAGATAATATTAGGTAATTTTTTCTTTGATTTTTTTCTTTATTCCTTTTAAAATTGAATATGATCTCTTTTTCCCTATGATAATACGCTTATTAAAATTCATTAGGCAGCTATCAAGCTTTTATTATATAAATTCTTCATAGCAGCCAAGTAGTTTCTTAATTATTCCTGTATTGACATCCAGATTTTCTTGGTTTAGAAAGCTCTTTAATTTGTTCATACATGTTATATAAAATGTAAATACTGTTTGAAATGGGATACAATTTTGGCATCAAAACTAACCTAAATTATGATGAATAAGATATAATCACCAGAAAATTCTTATTTATGATAAAAGTTTAACACTATTTTCATCTTGGAGTTTTACTTTTTATGATAATTTGTAGTAGGTATGTAATGTTAAAAGATCAAAAAGAACGTAAGGTGTGCATTAAGGAACTATCCTTAGTGAAAGGCAGTCGAGGTAGTGAGGACTAAGCTGAGCTATCTTTAGCCTGTACGTCTCCACCACTAAGCAGAATGGTAGGGTGCGGAGCCTCTCAGTGACTCAGTGAGAGAAACCTGCAGACAGTGAGGAAGTCTGGCTCACTCAGGGCGCAGGGAAGGCCTTTCTTACCTCAAGGGCTACAAGCAGCCATCCAGGTTTTACAAGATTGGAACGGGGAGTAGCTGTGTCAGTTGGGCCCTGACTGTTGATAGTAGAGTATGTTTGAAGGGCAGTAAGGAAGCCAGGGCAGGAAGAATGCACAGACACGGAGAAAATAYATACGGTGTGGGAGCGGGGAAAGGAAGCAGCTGGAAAGGTTTGCCTTTTAAGTCAATTGAGGCACAATCATAGGGTTCAAAATCGGTTAGTTTCTTGTTAGGTAAGATTTATATTTCTTAGAATGAATCTAGCTGCTGGGCTGAGAGACTTGAGGAGAYGCTAATGGGGTAGAAGGAAGCAGAAATGCCTGACTGTTAGAGCAGATGGTATACAGGACAGTGGCAGGCAGGACTTGGATGCTGGCCGTGGAAGCGCTGAGGGGAGTATAGCGGCCAGAGACAGATGAGATCAGTTCTGAGTTTGCTGATGCTTTGAGTGGAAGGGTGGATAGAAAACAGATCAGAATGTGCTTTTCACCGAAAGACTAGATGACATTATAAAAATGAGAAAGACTCATTTTTTACCAACTATGCAAACAAACCAACTATGGGAGAGATTTTTAGATGTGATACATGCTAGAAGTTGTCTTAGTTACTTTTCTGTTGTTTTGAGATGGTACTATGACCAAGGATATTTATAGAAGAAAGGGTTTATTTGAGGCTTATAGTTTCAGTGGGTTGGATTACATGAGCATCATGGTTGAGAACATGAGAGCAGTCAGGCAGACAAGGCACTGGGGCAGTAGCTGAGTGCTCACATCTTAATCCACAAGCTCAGTTAGCACATACTAGGAATGGTGCAAGTCTTTTGAAAATTCAAACCTCGCCTCCCAGTCACACACCTCTTCCTCCAATGACACATCACCTTCAAGGTCATATTTCCTAGTCCTTCCCAAGCCCTTTAACTAACTGGATACCAAGTGCTCAGAGATGTTTCTGGACCTATGGGAGCCATTTTCATTTAAACCTCCATAGAAGTTTATTTATTTATTTTTAACAGCATGGATGTAGTAAGAAAATGGAAAAAAATTAAATACTTCCTTGGAGATGTTAGAAAAAATTTAGAACTAGAAACTGAATGTAGAACTGTTTTCCAATGTGACATTTCAAACTTTCACTATAAACAGTGTTTAGGATTTAGGCTTCAGCTCCTAGGAAATTTGAGGGCTTTAGGAGTCAGTGAGGAAGAACTTGCATAGGATGTAGAGGGAAATAGTCATGGAGGTACTGCTACCAGAGTAGTAGAACTGTCTTGAGTAAAATGAGAACAGAGAATGAACTTTGGGCAACATGGAGGTTCCTAGGGCCCCTTGACTAGTGCAGGGATGGTGGTGCAGACACAGATGCCATGGACGTGCCGCAGTGAGCAGGAGTGACTGGCTGTGCTGTGCTGTGCTGAGGAGTCTGTGTCCTCCTTACCTGAGCTTGGGTAAAGTGTGGTAGGGAAGTGACTCTCAGAGACAGTAAAACACAGATAAAGAGGGTGGGGACCTGCTGGCCTTAAGGCACGTGGGTGCTTCGTCTGAGTTAGTACAATTAATCTTTCCTTTCTGTTTCTCAATTTTTCCCCTCTAAACGTCATGAACTGTCTCTTTATTGTGAATTGGTGGTCCTGCTCTTATTTTTGGTTATTTAAGTTGCTGATTGCATTTTTGTTATTACTGGTATTCTTACTAGTTTGATAATGTTCAAGAAACATGGTAAGTACTATATATCTTGTTTTAAGATTTTGTCATTTAACTGGTAAAATAGTCAAACATTCTTAAATTGCCTTATTCAAAATAGGCTCTTTGTTGTTTGACATTTCTTCTGTTTTTCTTTAAACTCTTACCTTGGTGGAATAAACGTTCTTGCTCTTCAGTAGCTTCATCAGATTAGCTGAGATTGCTCAGTGTGGTTACTTAGAAGTGAAATGCCTTCATTTTATTTTAACTAATGAGACACTGGTTCTTGTATATTAGGGGCCTTAGTCATTTTAATTTGCAAATTTAGGACAATTTGCTTTAATTAAGCTCTTAACTATTCAAATTAATTCCTTGTGTATACTTACTCTTAAGATACCAATCCCATCAATCAAAATCATCCAACGTCCATGCACTCATTTGAGCATGTATTTTAGCCTGCTGGTTTGAGTGTTTATACTAACGAATACAACACTCTCTAAGGCCGTCCCTTCCCGTTTTGGTATAGGCATACTTGTTAGATGAGTATAATCCCTGAATGTTTTCTTCTAGTGTTAATTCTTAGACTGTGACTGACTTTTATCTTTATTTTTGTACTGTAATTATAGTTCATGAGTCATGCTATATAAACCTTGATTTTTATTTTACTTTATTGTATGACATTTCTACTTAAATATTTAATGCAAATTATGCCTGCAAACATTTGAGTTAAAGTCACTTTAGGTGATAAGTTTATTTTCCCAAACTTAAAGCAATTTGTCCTAATTTTCCATATGTTTGCATTTGCTTTTGCCGTTCTAAAATTTTTTAGTTGCTGGCTTTGATCTTTTATGTTGCTAAGTTTTATACATCTATTTTCTCACCCACCATATCCTAGGGGGCTTGGAGTAACCATAATACAGTGAGCCCACCTTCCTGGTCCCCAGACATTTCAGAAGGCCGGGAAATTTTTAAACCCAGGCAGCTTTCTGGCAGTGCCATTTGGAGCATCAAAGTGGTAAATAAAATTGCATTTACATTCATGTGTCATTTCTTTCTGGTTTGTTTTGTTCTATTGGATGTTAAGAATTAAACCTTTCTTTTCTATATTCAGCTTCCAGAGCCACTTTTTAACTCTCAAAACATGCTTTATAACATTTTTCACTTAACGATTTAAATGGGGAGGAAGTTAAATTGTAGTATTTAAAGTATATTTTTAATGCCTCCTTGTCTGAATGATTTTCTTTTGTTGTTATTTCTTTGAAGGAAAAATTCTTGCCACATAGAACAAGGTGTAATTTGGGGCTTACTCACTTATTATATCACAAATTGAATTGATTACATACAGGCAGAGGACATGTACGACAATGTCAGGAAGCTTCATTGTTCATGCTCACCTCATAGTCACCRGCGTCCCCATGCCATGAGCTAATGATGCTCTCGTAGATCTTGATGTTAAGTAGTGTGATAYAGTTTGAAGCAGAAAATTTTCAAAAAATAATCATCTTAAAAGTCAAAGGACTTTTGACTCAAAAGTCAAAAGACCAAAGGAGGTGATTTTTTCCTTATGCTCCCTATTTAGTTGTTTCTAGAATAGAGCTATTTAAGTTAGACTAGTGAAAGATTTTGGAAGACTTTCAGAGTATATTTTCTTAATTTCTATTAAAATTGGAAGGGCATATTTATGCTTATCCAGATAACTGTAATCATCCAAGGTAATGTGGCATAATTTTAGTTAATTCATTTAAATTAGATGATTGATTAGATATTGGTTTCATTATGTAGCCCAACCTGGCCTTGAATTCTATCCAGATCCTTCTGCCTCAGGCTCCCAAGTGCTGGGATTACAGCCACATGCCACCACACCACATTTAAGAGAGTAAATCATGATTTTTAAAAATGCTTTTGTAGTAAATGCTGCCAGTTTTCACTTACTTTTAGTCTGTACCAATGGATGTTGGGGGAAATTACTGGGAGATTATTGTAATCCTAATTTTTAATTACAGCTTTAACTCTGTCCCATACTCCTTCCTGCCATAAGCCACCCTTTCATTCCTATTTAAAACAACATGTCCAGCGCAGTCGTACACTGTCTACCCTTTGTTCAGAGCTGAGGACGCTCAAGGGACCCAAAGAACAGGGTGAGAGTACAAGGAAAGGCTGGAAGGTGTTTGTTCTTACTAAAACTGAAGGGGAAACCACAAGACCCTTCCCTTTGTTCATGTGATGTCTTAGTTTCCCAACATAAATGTCTGCTTTGACCCTGAGTCTGTTCTGCTCAGTAGGAAGTAGGTTCAGTTTATGAAATGGATGAAGGCCATTAGGTGAAAATGTGGCATAYTTTTTCATCTGTTATAAGGAAGAAAACGAATTTCCCTAACTTCTTCTAAGTCAGTTTTTAAGACGATTCTAAGATGCAAGTTTTTTTCCAGACAGTARTATATAATTCTGAATATGACCAATGTGGGGTCGGGGTTCTAATGCTAGTCCGTGCCTACAGCTTAAGATCTCAGGAAATATAACAGATTTTCCTGAAGGACTTTTTCTTATGTTAGTGAAGATAAAGATAGTTATTCCCATTTAAAACATTATTTTTAAGGTTCATTATTTTGCCTTTATTTCAATTTTACTAAGATCTTCAAGTAATTTTAAATACTATGTTAAAATGAATTGGATATGTTCAATTCGTGTGAGAGCTATTAAATAATAAAGAGTACTGATCACATTTTCATGATACGAAGAAAACCACTTCACAGAAGTAAAAATAAACTTTGCTGCCTTGTGCTATTTCAGAATAGTGACTAAAAACCAAGGATGGTGGGCCACTTGCTAGCTGAGTGACCTTGACGAAGTCACTGACACTTTACCCTAAAGTGGAGATATCCTGAGGGTTTGCTGAGAAAAAATATTGCTCAAATCAATGAATACTAAGTGCCCAGTAAATGTTTCAAGAATATAGTTTTTCTTGATACCTACTTTGTACTGAAGAGAGTCTTTGCATGTAGAAATGTCTGTTTAAGAATAGTTACTCTAAACACCTAGAATGAAGATGTAGGGAATCAAAAAATAGTGGTAAGGCCTGCTGATATAAAGCACTTAGGGTGTTAGAGGCAACATTGATTCTAAAGCTTTAAATAGTTTTGTTTCTAAATTATGGATACATATATAAGATAGAAATAGTAAGTCTGGTCTAATAATATGTATCATCTAATTATATAAAAAGGTAAATATTTGTGTAATATTTAATAAAATGTTTTATTTGACTGACATCTGGATTTAAAAATTCTTTTGGGCTTTTATGAAATGTTAACTTCTGTATCTGTTATGCAGGGCCGAGGGTCTGGATTTCCGGGAAAGCGGAGACCTCGTGGTGCTGGGCTGTCAGGACGAGGTGGCAGAGGCAGGTCTAAACTAAAGAGTGGAATTGGAGCTGTTGTATTACCTGGGGTGAGACTTGATCTTATTATTTCAGTAGCAATTAATGGTGACACCCTCATTTGTAACAAGTTGTTTCCATCCTAAGTGTCCCAGGAGAAGTCTCATCCCTTTACATTTTACTATGTTTCTTCTTGATAAAATTTGTTTTATTTTGGAAGTCTGCTCAGGTCCTTTTGTTTTCTGATTTATCATCCTTTTCTTCCTTTCTTCATTGATACTTTTTTAAGCCAACCCTCTACAAGAGTGAAATTTTACACACAAATTTTACTACTAGTATATTTTTTCTTAAAAGTATACTATTATTGAATTCCTTTTTAAAAGTCATATTTATTTCATGTATATGAGTATTTTTCTTTTTGTATGTGTGTACCTGGTACCCTGGGAGTWCAGAATATGACATCATATCTTCTGGAACTGGAGTTAAAAGTGATTGTGAGCCATTGGACATGGCTGCTGAGAATTGAATTCACATCCTCTGCAAGAATAATATGTACTCTTATGTGCTGAGCCAACATTTCTTCAACCCTCTTTTTTTTTTTTATTACAGTTGTTATATTATAAGACCTATAGGGGAAAAAAATACCAAGAAATGCTGTAGGTGAATACAGATTCCAGTGATGTCCAAGATTTTTTGAGTATTCTGGATTGAGAAATCCTGATTGACACATTTTGGAGTTTCCTTTAATTGTGCATTGAAAAATGCATGTGATTGGCTGTGCTTTTGTGGTCTAATCTTGGCATTCAGGAGGCAGAGTCAGATAGTCTCTGAGTGGAAAGCTGGCCTCACCTGTAGAGAGTTCCAGCACAACTAAGAGAGCAGAGAGAGGCAGCAGCAGAAGAGTGTATATACGCGTGTGCGTGTAATAAATATTGGCAAATATTTTACTAGAACCTTTATTGTTTAACTGAAATTCTGTTTTTCACTTTTTAAAATGCCATTTGAAGTTCAGAAAGTATGAACTTACTCAATTTTACTACTAACCAGAAGCAAGAAAACTGGGGTTCTGGTCCTTTGTATTTTATATGAAGTAAATTGAAAACTGATTTATTTCTGGACATGGTGATTTACATCTTTAATCATAGCGCCTGAGAGGCCTCAAGCATGTGAATTTGTGGTCTACTTGATTTACAAAGTGAGTTTCAGGCTAGCAGGGACTACATAGTGGGACCCTGTCTCGAAACAGTCAAAATAGACTTATTGAGACATAATTGGTCCCGAGAACAGATATTTGACACACATGCATGCATACTTTAATTAGCCCTTGAAAACCACTTTACAGTCAAGGTAGTGAAGACATTCAGCTCCTCCAGTCTCCCCAGGAGTCGCTGCAGCCCTCTGGTTCCCAGCTTCTCTTTCATGCCTTCTCTTCAGTGCACGGCTGCTCTGAGTCTCTTGTGGCATATCGTCCTAGCACTTAGGACTGATGCAGGTTGATGCCAGTTCACATGTTTAAATGCTTCAAAAGTTTTGGTCATGCCTCAGGGTTAAATATTAGGTTGTTTAATGGTTTCCCATGTAGCAGTAGTCATCAGGAGTTGTTAAAACTTTAAATTGCTGTTAATCTGTTAATTATGCCATGACCATAACATCACATTAGTACTATTGATTAAATCTGATTTAAATTGAAAATGTTACAGTAATATTATTTTAGTTACAATTTTAGCCATTCCCCAATAAAATTAATTTATTATTTATGTTTTGACCTTGGCTATAACATGTTCAGTGTAGGTTCTAGTTTTTTTAAGGGAAGAGAATCATATTTTAGTATTTTAGTATTGGCTTCTGGTTTCCTATTACTAAATCAGAGCTTTTGTGTGGGCACAGTTCCAGTTGGTGCCCACTGGCAGTTGATTTGGTGAAACATAATTAAGTTAAGAAATGAGCACCCCTGGTTGGTAATTGTTCTACTAATACTGACATTTTGGTAAATTAATGATAATAATATTCTGAAGTAGTACCATTGAATAGCAATGAGTAGGAGCCACATATGCCATTTAAAACTCCCCGGGAACTACATTTAAAAAGTTATAGTGAGCTAAGAAAGTTTTAATGTGCCTGATGATTCCTGTATGTGAATCATTACCATTTCCCCATGTAATGTATATAAGGTTGATAACTAGCTATTTTTATATTCTTCTGAGCCTGGGACTGAGTCTTTGGTGACTCCTATGTGTATTATAATATATTGAAGTTTCAACTAATCACATTGCTGTTCTCCAGTGGCACTAAAAGTGATATGCATATATTTACATATGCTCTAATTTTATAGTTTCATGATTAGAATTTCTGGATAAGTACATATTACTGAAGACAGGCTCCAGGGTTCTCATTTGTCCCTATCTATGGTACGTGTACATCTAAGTAATCACTCTGAGAATTAAAAAAAAAAGTGATCATGACTTAGTTTTTAGAGACAGGGACTTGCTGTGTAGTCAGGCTAGCCTCAGATTTACTGTCCTCCTGCCTCATGTTTCTTAGTCCAGTGGTTATTGATGTGCACCACTAAGCCTGACTATGAGTCAAAGCTTTCTCAATTAATGTTATGTAGAATTGTCAGTCTAGACATGGATAAAAGTTGTATTTGGGTAAGAATTTTCAGTTAAGTTAGTACTTAAAAGTAAGTACTACAAGTAAGTAACATAGCTTGATGTTTGGTGTTTTGCTTTTTGTAGGTGTCTGCTGCAGATATTTCATCAAATAAAGATGAAGAAGAAAACTCTATGCACAATACAGTTGTTTTGTTTTCTAGTAGTGACAAGTTCACTTTGCATCAGGTTTGAACTTAAATTTTGTTTTTCAATTCGTCTCCATTTTAATCTATACCATCTGCCTAGATATTATCATCCAGTTAGGCTATAGTACTATGTTAATTAAGAATATATTTTCAAAATCTGTGTAATCTTAGTATCATATGCAATTTAAAATAGCTTTACATGTTATTAATTTTCAGGATATGTGTGTAGTTTGTGGCAGTTTCGGCCAAGGAGCAGAAGGAAGATTGCTTGCCTGTTCACAGTGTGGTCAGTGCTACCATCCATATTGTGTCAGTATTAAGGTAAGTGTGCTTAAATTAAATGAATTAACAAAGTATTTTTAATAAAAAAATCTATTGTTTGTTTATGTGCATGCGTGCCTTCGTGTATGCATGTATGTGTGTGTGTGCACGTGCATGCATGTTTGTTGTCCCTGAACATGCATGCATGTGGACATTTGGAAGTCAGAGTGAGATAACTTGTAGGAGTTGGCTCTCTTTTTCTACCATGTATGTGGGTCTTGGGGATCACCTTAGATTACCAGGCTTGGTGCCAAGGGCTTTTACCCTTCAAGCCATATTCCTAGTCCTAGCAAAGGCATGTGAATTTTTATTTTGTTTTAGCACTAATATGGTTGTCTCAGTTCTTAAAACTAATTATCTATTATACACAATATGCCAATATTTAAATTAAGTGTTTGTTGTTGTTATTATGCATATGTGGCAGTATTTTAGTACTTTAAATACTAAATACTAAATAAGAACATATATTAAATACTAGTATTTGTTACCTTGATAAATTAGTTCCTAATAATCTGTGTTCTTGATTTATGCAAATTATCCTGGCATTGTATTGAAAGGCATTAAAATGTAGGTATTTTCTCATAGAATGGTTTATCTTATAATTATTTACTGAGAGGTTAGCTTACTTCATTTTGTTGTTCCTTGACTACAGAGCACCTAGCAGCTTACAGTCATACATTTGTGTGACTGTCCATGTCTCGCCCACGTTTAGGTTCCTCAGCCCTCTTCACATACATTTTCTTCTTATATCCTAAGAACAAAGCAAGTACTATATTTAATACAAATTGGAAACATTTAATTCCCAAATTATTTAATGCCAGTTTAAAAAAAGTTATACATGCATAGAAGAAACTATTTCTTCATTGTGTCTTTATATTCAAATGTGTTGAGATTTGATTCCAGAAAACTATTGAAGGATATCAAATATGATTCCTTTCAAGATGTGATTGTAAAGTCTTATGAACCCAATGATGTCTTAATGTAGCCATTTCCCTTGACTACCATGGTAGTGGTTTTCTGAGGAAAGTTAAGATTTAGAGATATCACCCAGAACTTCTGTGGATTTCTTTTAACTTACCCATTAATTTCCATTTTCAATTCAACTTTTATAAAGAATATGTAATAGGGGGCTGGAAAGATAGCTCAGTGGTTAAGAGCACTGACTGCTCTTCTAGAGGTCCTGAGTTCAATCCCCAGCAACCACARGRGGCTCACAGCCATCTGTATAATGTGATATGGTCCCGCTTCTGGCATGCAGGCATACATGCAGGCAGAACACTGTATACATAATAAATCAGTAAATTTAATAAAAAAAGAACATTAAAAAATAAAACCCAACCTAATTACTGTCAGGTAGAGTTTAAAATACATGCTTTTCTAGCTACATGTGGTCTTTTGTACTATGGATACTATTTTGGACAGAACAGAATAGTCCTACTAATTGGAGAAACAAAAGGTGATGGTGAGATGCCTGAGTTCAACCCTGGAATTTGTATAAAGGTTGAAAGAGAGAGTTGATTGTGAGGGTGCCCYGCCCTTTGCCTCCAGAGGTGCACATGTGTACATAGACACAGATGGATGTGCACACACACTAATAAACACAAATAGAGAAACAAGGGATATGGAGAAATATTCAAGGCACGTCTTTCAGGCTTATTTCCTATTGTGGCAATAGCAGTTGTCATAGATAAACCATGGAACTTTTTAATCTTTCCAAAGAGCCTTTATTCTGAAGTTGATATTCCTATATATTTAGTTCTAAAAGCCCYAAGTAATGCTCTTCAAAGGGACAGAGTGTGTTGTTGTTTGTGTGAGTTGTGCTATAGAGTATTACTATTTAGAAATCAAAACAGGAAATGTTTTAAAATACAAGAAAATAGAAGCTTTATTTGTTTAATCTTACTATAGTGATGTCACTTTATGTCATATGGTCTCTAAAATACTGTACAGCTGTGAGTAAATTAAGGTGCAATCAACAAATTCGCTCTTGGCAGCAGCAGGGCTCTGAAGGCCGTTCTGACCTGAGGAGCTCTTGGCAGAGCTGTTCTACATAATCCCTGGTCTATGAGCTTCCCCTGGTCAGCATGCAGTCTACTGCACTATTCCACTCTGCTGTTTCTTCTGGGCCCTTCATATGGTAAATAATACATTATAATGTAGTTTCAGACACTTAAAAGAAATTAATATGTTTATCAAGGCAATAAAGAGATGTGTTTACACATCCAAACCTCGGTCTTATTAAGTTCTCCATCCCCAGCACTTGTGTGCTCCTTTCAGCRTCTCCTTTTGTATATCGTTCTCTAGTTCTCAGTAGTAAGTTCGTGCCACTGCCTTAGCAGTGTCTGACATTTCTGACTCATTGCTCTGTATAATCAAATTCAGGTTTGTTTCTCAACATAAGTCATTCCTTCTTCCTATTACATCTTCATGGTGGTGTGTCACTGGACAGTTGATGCAGAAAAATACTGGCTATCTTGCAGTAAATGTTCACTGTAGATCTAAGTAATGAATTGTAGCTTTTGTCTTTTCTGGATTTTTAATAGCAAGAAGACCATAATTATGAGTAACTCTCTATTCTTATTTTATTGTTTGTTTTTAGCCCACTGCACATGTGCCATCCTTCCAGATTAATTTCTCGAATGCCCGTTCTCGCCCGTTCTCTTGGGGTAGTGTACTGTATTGCCTTGCTCTAGTCTGCCCTCAGCATCTGACATGTGGTCATTTGCACATCCTTAACTTGCCTGCACACAGTCCTTTGGCCCTTTCCTGGGACATATTCTTACTCCAGTCCATAGAGTTCTAGCTGAGCTTTAAGAATGTGCGGGAGGTAAACTTTTAGCTCGTGTGTGTGGATGACACTCTGCCTTTACACTTAATGACACACTTAGCTAGGTTAGGTATTATGCTTTCTGTTTTTCTGTAAAGTATGGACATTGTACTACTGTATTTTAACATTTGGGGTAGATGCAAAGTTTTGTACTTATGAACCTTTGTACTTTTGTAACAAATAAAGAAATTCTCATAGACAGTTGTTGCTTTGAAATCCATTCTGTTTCTTTCTTAATAGCTTTTAGGCTTTCTCATTCCTCATGATCTCAGTTTTCTCTGTATACCTTTACTATTTCCTATTCTGTTGTCACTTGGGAAATATATGCTTTTCAAGATCTTTAAGAAGTTGATTCCATGTATGATAGTGGTGATGTATACATTACAGATGTAATCCCAGCACTTGGGAGACAGAGGTAGGCAGATATCTTGAGTTCCAGGCTTACCTGGTCCATTTGCACAGAGAAACCCTGTCCTACAAAACAAAAGCAAAACAAAGCAAAAAAGAAAAAGTTTATTTCCATACATTAATTTTTCATGGTGTAGCTTTTTTGAGAATTTTATTAGGGATGTAGAGATTCTCAAAAATCCTGCCAATTCCGGTTTTCAGACAAAAATAAATGAGTAAAAAACAATGAGCTATGTAAGTACCAGCTTTATGACCTGAAATTCCTGAAGGACCATAAAATGTCCCTGAGAACTTAGTCTTTTGTTGTGATATCCCCCCCCCCCTTTTTGGTAGGGAAACGATTGATTTCAAAGGAACTATTTGGTATCTTATTTGTAGATAAGTCATACTATAACCATAAATTTCAGAAGCATTTAACCCCATTCATAGAAATATCATGAATAGAGATTTTGTTGATGAAACTTCAAATCCTGTCAGTAGTAGTAGGGCAGCTTACTCAACTTTAAATCTTTTTTTTATTTTAGAAATTTATTTATTATGTGTAAGTACACTCTAGCTGTCTTCTTACACTTCAGAAGAGTGCATTTGATCTCATTTAAGATGGTTGTGAGCCAACATGTGGTTTCTGGGATTTGAACTCCGTTAAGAGCACTCAGTGCTCTTAACCGCTAAGCCATCCCTTCAGGCCCTTACTCAACTTTAAAATCTAGTCATCATATGTGTAAAAATAATAGAATTAAATCTGAAGCATTGAAGAGTTATGGTGACTCAAATGGTTGTGTTGATCAAATGGGCTCCTAAAAGTATGCATATGTGTCTATCCTATTGAGTATTTGGGCATAGTACTGTTTACCTGCTCCTGTTCTGTATGTATTTTTGTATGTATGTRTGCGCAGTGGAATTTCATGCAGTGTCCTAGTTAAACAAAAATGATTTCTAAGTTAAATACATAAAGCAATCACATGGATTTTTTCTTTTTTCAGATTACTAAAGTGGTTCTTAGCAAAGGTTGGAGATGTCTTGAGTGCACTGTGTGTGAGGCCTGTGGGAAGGCGACTGACCCTGGAAGACTCTTGCTGTGTGATGACTGTGACATAAGCTATCATACCTACTGCCTAGACCCTCCATTGCAGACAGTTCCCAAAGGAGGCTGGAAATGCAAATGGTACCCTAGGATTCGTGTTACTTTGTCAGTCTTTCAGAAGTTCAAGTTCTGAGCTTACACTCTCATTCTGTACTCTTGYAGCTTCTCAAATTTTTACACTTTAATCTGAAAATAAACTTGATACTTTCCTGGGGCTTTGGATTTCAGGTGTGTTTGGTGCAGACACTGCGGAGCAACATCTGCAGGCTTGAGATGTGAATGGCAAAACAATTACACACAGTGTGCCCCTTGTGCCAGCCTGTCCTCCTGCCCTGTCTGCTGTCGGAACTACAGAGAAGAGGACCTCATTCTGCAGTGTAGACAGTGTGATAGGTACTGGGCCCCTTTACCTCCTTTGCTATCTTTAAAGCATTTTTATCAAATGTAGTAAAGGAACTTAGAAAATTACTTTACTTGATCATAAATGTAGGGAACAAAACTTTGCTTTCTAGATTTTTAGTCTATTAGCTATTTAAAAATTTTTAATTTTAGACACTTCAGGTTTTCAGTTGGGTGTCTTTTGATGGTTTATCAGTCTCTTATTAGTCTCAAATTAGATACATAATTAGTGTTTGCATATATGCATTTTCATGTAGAGAATTTCTCAATCTTTTGGCAGATTCTAAAACTGCTCTCCCTACACTCTTCTTTTTCCTCACCATTTTCCCCTGAAACATCAGATCTTGGTCTCCCTAGCATGTGCACCTTCGAACCGTAGACTGCTTCCATTATTTTTATCAGTCCCGTTAACAGTTTAGCATTGAATTAAAGCAGTGTTAGTTTTAATTCATTGGTGGTATAGCATTATCTGTAAATAAGTTGTGTAGGATTTTTAGCACTCACCTGCAAACTGCTCTAAAGCAAGGTCCTGTTTCCTTGACACACAGTACATCTGTTCCTCATTGGATGCAGTGGGTGGCACACTTACACACAGTTCTGTTTGTACTCTTCTGGAGTCTTGCTGACCTGACTAGCTTCATTGCTATCTTTGTCTTTCAGCATTTGATCACTATTGGATATTGTGCTCCTAACAACATGCATATGCTTTCTCTAGTGTTTATTCTTATTCCTTTTTTTTTTTTTTTTTTTTGATTTCAGAACAAGGAAGGATCTTGTGGGTTAATAGTCATAGTTATGGGGGAAGGGGGACATTTGAGACTCTGGGCTTTAGGTTTGAGGACTGTCAACC
>BDUI01000335.1:132923-148139 GCA_002335545.1 Apodemus speciosus | reverse complement strand
TCATTCATTCATTCATTCATTCATTCATACAGGTAGAGTTTCTTGGAACCTTGCTAGTCTTGGAACCCTGGGTTTCATGCATCTAACAGAAGTACATCCCTAACTCCTAAATCTGCATTTAAAAGTGTCCTAACAATTTAACAACAGTAGCAAAAAGAGCTTAATTGTGTGTTTCTAACAAGATAAAGTGAAATGCTAATCTTATTTTTTATTTCATGTGGATGGGTGTTTTGCCTCTAACTATGTATGTGTACCACAGAGAGCAGAAGAGGGCATTGTATTTCCTGGAACTAGAGTTCTATAYAGTTGTGAGCCCCCATATTGTTATTGGAACTCTTTAGAAAAGCAAAAGCTAGCCGGGTGGTGGTGGCGCACGCCTGTAATCCCAGTACTCTGGGAAGCAGAGGCAGGCGGATTTCTGAGTTCGAGGGCCAGCCTGGTCTACAGAGTGAGTTCCAGGACAGCCAGGGMTATAMAGAGAAACCCTGTCTCTAATAAACCAAAAATCCAAAAACAACAACAACAACAACAGAAAAGCAAAAGTTCTGTTAGCCACTGATCTGACTCTCCATTTCCAGCCCTGTGTTAGCTTTCTAATATAGACAAGTGACATATCAATGAGCTAGATTCCTTAATTTTTAATAACAAGGATAGAAGGCACACTTGGCAGTTATCTCTTTTCTTGACATTCTTTTTTGGGATTTACTTGGAAGCTGGTCTGCTCCTTCATTGGATCTTTTTGTTACTTATAATCTATATTTAGGAAACTCCTTTAGCTGAGTATCAGAATTTGGAAGCTAGTTGTTTGCAAAAGAGCATGTTAATGCACTCTATCTTGATCATTCTTGATCCTTCTCTGTATTTTTGTTTATGTGTTTCTTTATTTTTCATTTTTTGTGTTGTTTGTGTAATTATTTTTTGTATTTTGTTTATTTTTAAAGATAGTTTTAATGTAGCCTGGATGGGCCTCAAATTGATTGATGTGTAACCAAGGATAATCTTGAATTAATTGCCTTCTTATCTCTATCTCTGTAGTGTTAGAATTACAGACAGCTATCATGTCTTGTTTTAAAGGAACTTCTAAAAATATTGAATCTTAATCTGGTGAGATGGCTTAGCAGGTAAACCTCTTGTTTTTAATTCTGATGACTTGAGTTTCATTCCTGGAACCACAGTGGGGAAGGAGGAAACCGACTTCTACAAGTTGTCYCTTAGATCCACATATGCACCATGTGTCTGTAAGAGCTCTTAGCCTAGGTCTGTACTCCTGTGGCTGCAGTTCATTCTTTAAGTCACTCATAATGTCTAGATGAAAACCACATCACGCTTCTCTTTAATGTAAACTCTGAAGCATGAAAACTTACCAAATTCATCTGAATATTATAGATAARTATCAAGAAAGTCATGATGAGTCATTAAAAGTATTATTAATGGTGGTCTTGTTATTGAAGTTTATACTTCTCCAGTGACTGATATCCAAATATCAAATATGTTTTATAGTCTTCAGCATTCTTCATTATTATAGATTGTAACCTTGTAGATTTTCAAATAGTATTTTCATAGAGGAATAGCTTATTCATTCTAAAAAATCTGAAAATTTTGAGTAAGATATAAGATCTCTGCCAGACTTCAGTCCTGTGTGTGTGAGAGAGACAGAGACAGAGAGAGAGAGAGACAGACAGAGACAGAGACAGAGACACCACAGCATAGGTCAGAGGACCATTTCAGATGCTGGCCCTCACTTTGCATACTGTTTGAGACAGGTTCTTTTTGTCTACTGTTTTACTCTTTGTAACTTACTAGCTGGTTCATGACCACATGGGGATTCCCCCATCTCTGCCTTCCATCTTGCCCTAGGAACTCTGGGATTGCCCACATGTGCTTTTTTCCCTGGTATTTCGTGGATTCTAGGGATTCTTTTTCAGTTCTTCACACTAGTGCAGTAAGCATTTTCACTACTGAATCTACTTTTCAGCCCTTTCTAAGATTAGGACCATTAACATTGTTCTAGTTAGGGTTTTTATTGCTGTAATTAAACACCATAACCAGAAACAAGTTGGTGAGGAAAGGGTTCATTTCAGCTTAAAACTCTTAGATCACCCCATTGCTCAGGGCTGTCAGTGCAGCACCCTATAGGTAAGAACCGAAGCAAAAGCATCAAGGGGTGCTACTTACTGGCTTGTATTCCTGTGGCTTTTCCAGCCTGCCTTTTGATAGCGCCCAGGGCTCCTGGGAGTGCCACTGTGTGACCCTACTCCTAGTGATATGGGCTCTCCCATATCAGTCAGTCAAAGAAATAAACCAAAGGCTTGTCTATAGACCAATTTGGTGGGCGTGGGTCATTTTCAATTAAGGTTCCTTCTTCCAAAATGACCGTAGCTTGTGTCAAGTTGACATAAAAGCAGCCACAAACATTTTCTATACTTTTTTTTCCCCGCCCCAGAAATTTTGTACATTTTATTTTATATTCTTAGAGAAGTTCTCATTTGCACATTTTGTTGGACCTATCTTTCAACCTTCTTCAGAACCTTTCTTTGTTAATATGGGTCCATGTGCTTTCGAGTACTTGTTTATTGTGTGTATGTGTGCTTGTGCAAGTCCATGAGTACCCGTGTACTTGAGTATCCCTGGCACACATGTGGAGGCAGAGTACAACTTACAGAAGTCAGTTCTCTTCTTCCACTGTAATTCCCAGGAATTAAATTGAGGTTGTCATGGTTGGTGGCAAATGCTTTTATTTGCTGAGTTATTTCACTAGTCTTTATATGCTTCTAAAAATCTGCATTTTGGTTTATACCTCAGGAGTAGATATTTTTTTACCTAACATTTAGAAGGCCTGAGTTTCAACTTCCAGCTTCTTCCTCCAGCGCTGTAAGCAACAGCAACCTCCTGCCCCATTTCCTTCTGTAGCATGAATATCCACCTACCTGCCAAGGACATTGGTGCTATTTTTACTTAAAGGGTTATGGAGAAAAAATTACCTCTGAGCCTTCTATTTATGCGTGTGTGTCAGGCAAATGATAAATGTTACTAGCTCCTGCAAACTCTCTGAAGTTCTTTGCCTAGAAAGGCCCCAGAGTAGAAAGCATCCTAATTCAGGGTTTCTGGGTTGACACAGGAAGGGGAATCCTGAGGCCCTCCTTTGTTTTCTCCATTGATCTCTGTTCTGAGGAGTTCTGAGAACTTGAAGCACTGTCCTTGTCTAGTGTTCATCTGAGTAGATGAAAGAAATGCAAGCATAGCTTGCAAATGTTCATGAATGGTCCTAAGATCCTCAGATTCATAGTGTAAGTTCTCTGATGAGGCTGTGTGCTTCAGCATGAAATTACTGCAGACACTAGAGGTGTGCAGATCCTACAGTAGTGGATCAGAATCTTGTGGTATCCTAAGTAGGTAATCCACATATACTGATAACAATCATGAGACTGTCCCTATGTGCTATGAATTAAAGGGCCAGTAACACTGTGCATGAGTTTTAAAATTTGATTCTAAATTAGTCTTCAAAAGCAGAATTATTTTGCAGTTTCTAGAAATACATTCAACACAATTGTGTTTTTATTTGTTTAATTTTGGGGGGAAATCTTTGCAGTTTCTTGAAACACATTCAACACAATTGTGTTTTTCTTTGTTTGATTTGGTTTTTGAGAAATCTATCAAATTTAATTTAACACAGTATATACAGAATTGACAGAATCTTTGTGTATTTCTATATTCAGTTTTTATATTGTTAAATGCAAACTTTTTCTTGTCAGAATCTGACAGAATGTTAGATTTGTAGAATTTAGAACTAATAATATTCTTGTGTGTTCATCTTTGTCTAGGAAGCATTTTTTGGGAAAGATCTTCTAGATACCAGCAGACAGAACAAGCCGAGTGTAGATGATCTGTCAGAAGATGCAGCTCAGCTTTCACATAAGACAGGCTTCTTGGATCCTTCTTCAGATCCTCTACTGAGTTCATCGTCTGCAAAGCCTGGAACCCAGGGTATGTAGATTAATTCACAGGTATTTTCTTTATGCCACATGCCATTACTCTCTGGGTATTATAACACTCATATAAATACTTCTGTTTGACTTCATGCTTTATTCAAATCAACCTTATTAAAATATAATTTATATTCAGTAAATGTAGCCTTTTTTTAGTGGAAAGTTCTAAAAGACATGTCAAATTAACCTACCCATGTAGTAATCACCAAAATCACTAGTTGTGAGATAAAACTTTCAGTTTATACTTTATCCAGAACAGTATTAGTTACAAAACTCAAAGAAATTCTAATGTGTCAAAAATTGCAAAACGAATGCCCACAGTCAGGAATTGTTTATAGATGTAGTAATATATCTACATACAGTTTCTCATTACTGATATTTTGTGCCAGTTTGTTCATTGTTATAAAATGGGGCACCAGTGCCTTGCCACKGTATTTATCATTACTTCTGACTGCCTGAGGTCGTGACTATCAAA
Organism: Apodemus speciosus; assembly: GCA_002335545.1. Classification (NCBI taxonomy): domain Eukaryota; kingdom Metazoa; phylum Chordata; class Mammalia; order Rodentia; family Muridae; genus Apodemus; species Apodemus speciosus. The sequence goes on along the minus strand of BDUI01000335.1, from coordinate 143,678 downwards.
CATGTCTTCTAACTGGCCATAGTGGTACATGACTTTAATACCAGGTCTTGGGAGACAGAGACAAGTAGCTCTCTGTGAGTTCAAGGCCAGCCTGGTCTATGTAGTTAGTTCTAGGATATTCAGAGCTACACGGTGAGTCTCTAAAAACCCTAAATATATAGATGCATATCTCCTGTTATTCTTACATCATTGTTGAGCAAAGTTGCTCCTGATTGAAAACCACCATGTAAATGTAGGAAGTGGAGTGACTATTAGAAGTCAGAAGAGAAAGCTGGGGCTGGCTCTGTAGGATAGCACTTGTGTTACAGTTACAGGACCTGCGTTTTATCCTGAGAGCTCATGTAAACAACAACATAGTGTTGGTTACCTGTAAGCCCAGTACTGAGGAAGTAGAAGCAGGAGGCTCCCTGCATATTGCTGTATGGCCATTCTAGTGTAACTGTGCGCTCACCTGAGGTTGTCTTCCACTCTACACATGTGGACACACACACAATACTACCCACACACATGCATATGCACACACAGAGACACATACACACATAATACTCACACATTTGTATGAACAGTGTTTTWAAAAAAATGGTCATGAAGGAGACTGAAGATGCAGTTCAACTAGTCGAATCTTTGGCTTTATGCATCATTGGGTTTGCTCCCCAGCACCTCAGACTGGATGAGTTGGTATGTGCCTCTACTCTTTCTGAGGAATGGAATCAGGAGAATCAAGTTCAAGGTATACTCTATTATGTTGAGTTCAGAGGCATCTGTTTTGCATGAGATCCCTGCCTCATTACAAAAGAAATAAAGTGAGGGAAAGAGAGGAAACACATGTGATTAGGTATTTATATGAAGAGGCTCTAAGAGCTTTGTTGGATTTATAAGAGTTATGAGAACAGCCTTTGTCTTTTCTTCTAGACATTTATCAATTATAGTGTGATATTGTGGCACTCTTTATTTTGCCATCTGTTAATCTTTAATTTTATACTCCTTTTAGAAAGAAGTCTAAAGTAGAAATGTACTGAATAATGATTTTAGGTATTAGGTTAAAGCTTTTTCCACCCAGCATTGTCTAGTCATGAAATATAGGTGGCTTTCTTGTGATATAACTTTTACCCCTGGAAATACAAGTGCTGATTTCATGGACTTGAGTACACAAAGACGTTGTGTCTCTAGGGCTGTCCTAGATACCGTAGGACAGCCTGTGCAAACTTTTANGTATTTATCATTACTTCTGACTGCCTGAGGTCGTGACTATCAAACATGTCTTCTAACTGGCCATAGTGGTACATGACTTTAATACCAGGTCTTGGGAGACAGAGACAAGTAGCTCTCTGTGAGTTCAAGGCCAGCCTGGTCTATGTAGTTAGTTCTAGGATATTCAGAGCTACACGGTGAGTCTCTAAAAACCCTAAATATATAGATGCATATCTCCTGTTATTCTTACATCATTGTTGAGCAAAGTTGCTCCTGATTGAAAACCACCATGTAAATGTAGGAAGTGGAGTGACTATTAGAAGTCAGAAGAGAAAGCTGGGGCTGGCTCTGTAGGATAGCACTTGTGTTACAGTTACAGGACCTGCGTTTTATCCTGAGAGCTCATGTAAACAACAACATAGTGTTGGTTACCTGTAAGCCCAGTACTGAGGAAGTAGAAGCAGGAGGCTCCCTGCATATTGCTGTATGGCCATTCTAGTGTAACTGTGCGCTCACCTGAGGTTGTCTTCCACTCTACACATGTGGACACACACACAATACTACCCACACACATGCATATGCACACACAGAGACACATACACACATAATACTCACACATTTGTATGAACAGTGTTTTWAAAAAAATGGTCATGAAGGAGACTGAAGATGCAGTTCAACTAGTCGAATCTTTGGCTTTATGCATCATTGGGTTTGCTCCCCAGCACCTCAGACTGGATGAGTTGGTATGTGCCTCTACTCTTTCTGAGGAATGGAATCAGGAGAATCAAGTTCAAGGTATACTCTATTATGTTGAGTTCAGAGGCATCTGTTTTGCATGAGATCCCTGCCTCATTACAAAAGAAATAAAGTGAGGGAAAGAGAGGAAACACATGTGATTAGGTATTTATATGAAGAGGCTCTAAGAGCTTTGTTGGATTTATAAGAGTTATGAGAACAGCCTTTGTCTTTTCTTCTAGACATTTATCAATTATAGTGTGATATTGTGGCACTCTTTATTTTGCCATCTGTTAATCTTTAATTTTATACTCCTTTTAGAAAGAAGTCTAAAGTAGAAATGTACTGAATAATGAYTTTAGGTATTAGGTTAAAGCTTTTTCCACCCAGCATTGTCTAGTCATGAAATATAGGTGGCTTTCTTGTGATATAACTTTTACCCCTGGAAATACAAGTGCTGATTTCATGGACTTGAGTACACAAAGACGTTGTGTCTCTAGGGCTGTCCTAGATACCGTAGGACAGCCTGTGCAAACTTTTACTTTTTATTTTACTTCCTTGTAAGATGTGCAGGCAGCCTTACCTTCTCATAGGTACATAAACAACAATTTACATCATCATTAACAAAGAATGATGGAAAGAGTCAGCGTTCCTTTTGTTTAGTCTTACCAGGTTAAAACAAAAATATTTTATGTTGTTTTAAGTACTCACTAGTTCTTCATATGTTTTTAGTATTATATGATAACTGGGTATTTCAAAGTATATTTTATAAATATTATGACACATGACTTGAAGAGTTAAATCGAAGTTACTTGCACTTGCATTTTATGAAGATAATCTCTGATAAGGTGATGGGGCAGATTTTGATGCAAGTGTTTTTTTCCACAAAACTTAAGGTGATGATTTTTAGTAAAGCAGAACTTGGAAGGTGAGAATAGCACTCCTTTCTAAGTATAAATATATGTTCTTTTCAGTTAAGCTACTTTTGCCTTTATATGAAAAGTTTAATGCCTTTGGATATTTCACTTCATGTAGCTGATTCAGCCATCAGACAGGGTTGCACTTTTCTTTTTAAAACATGTTATTTTTATTTTATGTGTTTGGATGTTTTGCCTGAATGTACACCTGTGCATTTTGTTTGCAAGTGTTGCCTGTAGAGGCCAGAAGAGGGCACAAATCTCGGGAGACTGAAATGCATGTGAGCTGCCACTTGGATGCTAGGAACTGAACCTAGTCCCTTTGTAGAATAGGTAGTATTTTTACCTGCTAAACCATCTCTGGTTCAGGATGGACTTTTAAAATTTTATGATATAATTTTCTATAGTAGAATTTCATTACTTTAAAACAAAAGAGCTTTTTCAGTAAGTACTTGCCCTATAAGCTAAAGGCCCTGAGTTTGATTCTAGAACCCATGTCAAAGAATTTGGCATGGTTATAGATGCTTATAATCCCAGCATGGGAAGGTGGAGACAGAAAGACACCCACACCAAGCCCCAGGTTGGCAGCCACCTAGCCTACTTAGCAAGCTTCAGACCAGTATAAGAGCCAGGTGCCCTTAATCATCTCCCAGCCCCATGAAGTGTATGTATGTGTATATACATCTATATATGTATGTAGATATTTTAAATATTTATTTACTTTTATGTATGTAGATATTTTGCCTGCTTGTATGTTTTGTTCACATGTATACACTGCCTATAGAGGCTGAAAGAAGCCTTTGGATCTTCTGGAACTGGAATTAATAGTTGGTTGTTAGCTACCATGTGGGTACTAGGACCTGTACCTGGGTCCCTTGCAAGTGAAAAAAAAAAAAAAAAAAAGCACTCTAAATCACTGAACCATCAATCTAGCTCCTAAAGTGTTATTTTTATGCCATTAAAAATATTTTGCCTTTAATTAAATTAGACTTGAAAGCTTAACATTTCTAAGTCTTTATTTAGCTCAGTGGCTAAGGTAATTAAGAGTGATAATCTTACTAAGAGTTCTATTGTTTTACTACTTGATTAGGTTAAAAATCCTTAGAATAATCCTGTTTTCATCTTTCACATTTTACACTTACCTATAGGTTTGGCCCCAAAGTCAGCTTCCACAACTTCGCCTTTTCCACCATGCAGTAGTGACTTGTATCACCTCCATTCTCACTGCACTTGTCCTTCCAGTTGTTCTGCTTATGTCTTTCAGTATCCCTATACTTCCTCTGAACTAATCTCCACCACGTTCTTGAGAACTGCCAGGCTCACAGCATCTGCCACCTTCATTCCTGCATGACCTTCTATGTCAGCAAGTCCTCTCTGCCCACGACTTTTACAGCTGATTTCCATGTTCCTCCAGTGTCTTTGTTTTATTTAGGTCTTTATCCTTTGTTTTATTAAGGTTTATAAATAATGGAGAAATAAGAACCAACAGCGGGACCAGTCAGGGAAACAATTGGCAAAATTGCTTGAATTAGCAAACTCCTCTCAATAGTAGTCATAAATGTAGCTGATCTTGTTTTGAAACAGAATGTCAGTGTGCAGCTCTGACTGACCCATAACTAACTGTAGACGAGGCTGGCCTCCAGCTCGAGAGTCTCTTAACTCTGCTTGTTGCTAAGCTGATAACTCTAGTTTGATTGCTAAGAGCCATATAGTTAGTGGAGAGAACCAATTTCAGTGAGCTTCCCCTCTGACCTCCTCACACAGACAGACATGTCCATGTTCCTCCCTTCTGCTATGCTAAGTGTGATTTTTTAAAAAGAGAGAACACTAACAAACTTAACCAAATTGATAAAAAATGAGAGGGAGACGATCCAAAGTAACCGACCAAGTTAGTGATGATAAAAGTAGATTTTTATTGAGGTGGTGTTGATTTTTCAAGAGAAGGTTTCTTTATGTAGTCCTGGCTATCCTGTAACTCACTTTGTAGACCAGGCTGGCCTCAAACTCAAAGAGAGTCTCCTGCTTCTGCCTCCCAAGTTTTGGGGTTAAAGATATGTATCACCACCTCCCACATCAGTAGAACATTGATGCCTTAAACACATCACAGAAAGCAAAGTTCAACATCTCGTTACAATTCCTTAACCATGAAGACACTGAGCATGGAACACACCTCGACATTACACGATGTCTAATAGGAAACCTCCAGGAAACATGCTAGATGTTGTAAATGGAAAGCATTCCCTCTGAAGTCAGGAGCAGGTCAGAGTAAGTGCTGTCTCCACTTTTTATTCAATATGATGCTTGAAATGTTAAGTAGAAAAAGATAAACAAAAACAGTTAGAAACAGGAAAAAAAGTTATTCGTGGTTAATCTAATCCTTTACTAAAAGGCTTTATACCAGAAAACACTTAGATTTGATACTTAAAGCAAAGTATCAGAAAACAAAATCTACGCACAAAAAACAGTAGCTTTTCTATAATAACAAATTTACTAAAAAGTAAGTTAGGAAACTGGTCTTGTTCACAAAAAACTAAAACAAAAATAAACAGGTATCAGCCTAGTTAAGGGAGATAACGGACCTTTACAATGAAGGAAGACGCTGGAGAAGACACCAGTAAAAGGAAAGATATCTCATGTTCATACATGAACAGAATTAATATTGTGAGAATGCCTTTAATTCCCAAAGTCTATAGACCTTTACATTGTTTAATATAGTCCCAGGGCAGTTCTTCCAAGAATAGGAAAGAAATCAGCTGAAAGCACAAAGCCTCCGAATCAGCAGCACAGTCAACCCAGCAGACATARCAATGCTATGTGGATCTACCTAGCACATTACAGTACCAGATCCAAGTCTGTGGAGCCAGAGCACAAAACTCAGTCACATACACCAGCGGGATAGAATATAGCCCAGGTATCAGCCCATTCAGTTACAGTTAACCTGAGTTTTGACAATTGTCCAAAAACAAATGTGAAAGAAAATACCAATAGTGCTGGGAAATCTGCATATTTGTGTATAGAAAATGAAACTCATTTTCCAACTTAAAAGTGGATCAAACAACTTCCTGTATGACTTGAAATGGTGTGTTACTAGAAGAAGATACTTTATAGAGACATAAGTAAGGAAGTTTTTGAAAAACGACACTAATAACACAGAAAATCCATATACGACAAATAATGCTTCATGAGATAAAAATGGATCTTCACAGAATAGGAGAYGCCCGGTGATAAGGAAATAGTCTACAGAGTTAGAGAAAATCTTTGTCAGCTGTGTATCTGATGGAATTAACGGATAGACTCCATAATAAATACTAAATAATAACCCCACCCCAAAAAATCCCGTTAGTCAATCAACAGGGAAATGACTTAGACAGTTTCCAAACTAAGAAATATCAGTGATCAATAAATACATAAAAAATGTTCAACATCCTTATCTATCTATAAAATACAAACTAGTTGAATATGTTGGTACAGCTATTTAACCCAGCACTAGGGGAGGTAGAGGCAAGCAGATCTCTTTGAGTTCAAGGGCAGACTGGTTTATCTAGGTCTTCCAGGACAGCAAAAGCTACCTAGNAAAAAATCCCGTTAGTCAATCAACAGGGAAATGACTTAGACAGTTTCCAAACTAAGAAATATCAGTGATCAATAAATACATAAAAAATGTTCAACATCCTTATCTATCTATAAAATACAAACTAGTTGAATATGTTGGTACAGCTATTTAACCCAGCACTAGGGGAGGTAGAGGCAAGCAGATCTCTTTGAGTTCAAGGGCAGACTGGTTTATCTAGGTCTTCCAGGACAGCAAAAGCTACCTAGWGASACTGTCTCAGAAGATGAGAGATAGAGCCAGAAATACAGATTGATGTATGCTGAGATTCCACCTGTTTCTAGTCAGAATAACTGTTAGAGAAAACAGCAGCGCTCTCTGACAAGGATACAGTAGGAGTGGAACTAGAGACTGCTGGCAGGAATTGAAACTAGTCGAACTACATCATGGAGGCAGTGCAGAAACTCAAAACTAGTCTAGGATCCAACTATGCCACTACTCAGTGTATACTGGAAAGAACTAAAGTCAACTTACCACAGAAAGACTTGCATATTCATGTTAATGTGACCTCATAATACCAGAGATGCAGAAGTAGGCTGGTGTCTATCAGTAGATGCTGACTATATAAAGAAAACATAAAAGATGCAGCATGCATTCACATACATATAATGGAGAACAAAKGAAAGTAGAAATTATATTAAGCAAAATAACTCTGTGAAAAACAAATGCCACTTCTTTTCTCGATTTAGAATTTATATTTAGACAGTACATGCATGTATATGACAGAAAAGTAGGTGGGGTTTATGTAGGGCGAGAAAGGAGTYTGAAACTAGGGGGAGATGGGTACAAGGTTAGATAATAAATACATCGTGTTTCCTCTTGTGGACCCAGATTGAATATTACTCTTAAAATCGTGTCTGTATGATGCATGTACATAGAGAGCACAAGGGAGAAGATGGGGACAGAAAGTACCAGCTGGCAGGGCAGTGACATGAGCACATCACACATTTTTAATGTGTGCAAAAGCATAATACATACATATACATATATATAAATGTTACAGTGAAAATCATAACTTTGCATGTTAGCAATAATTAGGTAAAGACTGAAAACACAAAATGTAACAAAATCTATTTGCAGCCAGCCATTTTGGGAAATATTTTTTTCTGCCTGTTTTTCAAATAGGTCCATCAGGGCCTGTTTTATTCCTTACTTCAATGTTATTTGTGAGAAAGTGAGCCCTGAGAGTACAGGTCATTTGTTAACAGTTCCATCTTGTTCCAGTGGCTTGGACAATGTCAATAGACATAGTTCTTTGGTATTAAAAGAGTCTTTTAGTGAACAAGAAATAAATATTCAGACAGGAAAAGAATTAGTATTAGTGAAGAACCTGGCTGTGCTTTACTAGAAATTTCAAAATACTGTTTGTTTTTCATGTCTTTAAATTGTCCTATCTTTTTCTAGATAATCATTCTTAGTTGTACCACTTAAGTAATGAGTTGCCTTTTATTTTTATTTCATAAGATTTTGATTTTATTTTTATTACTTAAAGTCTTCATTTTTTTATTTCATTTTGTCATAATACACCAGTTTTGAAAACAAAATCTGAATTTTTAATGTTTTGTTAATCAAAATATAAGTACCTTTGCTTTTAATTCTTTCAAGTCATTGATTAAGGTCTCAATTTTTATCACTGCCACTTGCCTCAGCTGCTGCTGTACTCTAGATACTTAGGACATTTAGAATTCTGTGTCTAGGAAAATACTTAAATTTTATATACTTACTATATTTAGGTACTGCTGATGACCCATTAGCTGATATTTCTGAAGTCTTAAACACAGATGATGACATTCTTGGAATAATCTCAGATGATCTTGCAAAATCAGTTGATCATTCAGGTATACATGAATACTGTTTGCCTGATTTCTGTTCTGTGATTTGAGAGGTGTATGGATGTGGAACACATTTATTTATTTCTAGTAATAGAAGTGGGTTTGGTGTTTTGCTTTATTATTATTATTTTTTTTTGACTCTGTCAAAGAAGCCAATATGACCTTCCTTGAGTTTCTGGCTTGAGAAGGGGCCATGGCGAGTTGGCTCATCTCTGTCACCTTTCTAATTGCACCAGATTTGAGGCATGCTGCCTTAAAGGCCTTGTTGCACTTCCTCTTTTTGTGTGTTTTCCATTCCCTCCCTCTTCTGTGGTAATCATCCGTTTTATTTGGTTTGGGTCTTGTAGGTCTTGATCTATGCCCTTTCCAGGTTGGGAGCTCACCCTTTCCTCTGGGTAAGAACTGAGTGGCGGATGGCTCTGACTAGAAGTAGTAATCTTTCTTAGTAGTGGTCTCCGCTGGAGCAGCTTGAGGTGCATGCGTGGTTATTAGTAGTGCTAATGTGTCACTAACCCAAACTTTACTTTCCCTTTCTTGCGTACGGCTAAAGCATAGTGCTCTCAGAGACTTCCTTAATAATTTTAATGAATGGTTTTGTTCTTACATATTGCACTTTATAGTAGTTTACAATATTACCTGAATAATAGTTTCTAATACAAGATTAAATAAAAACAGACTAAAATTTAAGACTAATAGTATTAAGAAAATATGAAGAAATAGATAATAGGCTACTATTATTAGATGTTATAAAGTGATGAATGTAATTTATATTTTTAGAGTTTAGCTATAAAATATTTTAAAATAATTTATACTTGAAATTATTTTTAAAAGAAGACTATAAGCTTTAATATTATTTGTACATCTTTGAATTAATTTTTTGCTGAAACTTTCATTCCTGTTTTACATGTTGCACAATGATACTGCTGTTTTCCATGTTAGAGAAATTATTCATGAAATGGCCTCTCACAGGAGTTTAAATTAGTTTGTTCTTTTGTTCTTAAGGATATGAAATGTATTTACTTTGATGAAAAGATAACTTTGGGTATCCTATAAACTTATAGGTACATTGTAGCTAAATTTAGTAATGGCCTATTGAAAGTACTACTAGAATCTTAGAAATATAGGCTTCATTTATATCACAGTGTTGTGTGTTAATGCATATAGGCACTATTGTCCATTTTGTGCATGTTCTGGACTCACCTTTTCATTTATTTTACTTGTTCTTTTAGATATTGGCACCATTGCTGATGATGCTTCCTCTTTGCCTCAGCCAAGTGTCAGTCAGAGCTCACGACCATTAAGTGAAGAGCAGCTAGATGGGATCCTCAGCCCTGAGCTAGACAAAATGGTCACAGATGGTAAAATACTTACCCTACATCTAGGCTTTCTAAAAGACTTGAGTAAATATGACTTCCAAAGCTTTTTGCATGCAATTCTCTTTGGACTTGCTTTAATAATTTTTCTATTAATTAAATGATATTTTATAAGTCATATATTGAATAGGTAATTTATTCCTTTTATTTTAGGAGCAATTCTTGGAAAGTTATATAAAATTCCAGGTATGTTTTTATTCTGTTGTTTTACTTTGTAAAAAATGGCATTCCCCTTAGAATGACCCTAATAATTTTCATGTTATCTCTGTGATTATTTACCCAGAGCTTGGAGGAAAGGATGTTGAAGACTTGTTTACTGCTGTGCTTAGCCCTGCTTCCACTCAGCCAGCTCCATTGTCACAGCCTCCCCCTCCACCACAGCTATTGCCAATGCACAATCAGGGTATTCTACTACTTTCTAAGCATGATTTTGTTTGTATGTGTATTTGCAGGTGTGTGTGACAATGTACACACAAGGTCAGCCTCATGCAGGGTTCCTCACGAGTTATCTACTTTCTGGAGAGTGCCACAATGCCCAACTCTATTTACTTACTAGTGAGTGTGCAGGATATATGTGCTCAAGGTTGTTTGTGTACACAAGCGAAAATGCTTTTGCATTTACAGCCTGGCATGCATGTGAAAGGCAGAGGGTAATGTCCAGGAATCAAGGCTCTTCTTCCACCATGTGATTCTCAGAGAATCACTCAGGCTATCTAACTTGGCCAGAAGGGCTTCTACCCACTGAGCCATCTTACTGTGGCCCATTTTCAGGGTCMCATTAGCTTTTTTAAATGTATTGTATATGTGTTTATAGCTGTTTGGACACATACATTCTGGTRCACATGTGGAAAACAGGACAGCTTGCAGGAGTGGATTCATTCCTTTCATCATTCGGTCTTGAGGATCTAACTCAGGTGCCAAGGCTTGGCAGCAGGCAGTGCCTTTATTCCCTCAGCCTTCTCACCCTCACTGTCTCCATCCTAGGTTTCTGTGTTCTTGAAGCTCTTTACTATTTGGTGTATTTTCCAGCTTCAGCATAGTGTTCTCTCTCTCTCTCTCTCTCTCTCTCTCTCTCTCTCTCTCTCTCTCTCTCTCTC
>BDUI01000335.1:76858-94440 GCA_002335545.1 Apodemus speciosus | reverse complement strand
CACTTGAAACAGGTGAGCTGTCAGGACAGCCCTTTGCCACTTCCAGGAGGGGAGAGCGCAGGTGTTGCCTTTTCAATCCTAGGAAATGGAAGTTTTCACCTTATTACAATTAGTTTCTAATTAAAATAGGGAGAAAGGACAAGGAACCTAATAGACTGTTTGCTAGCAAACCCACACTTTACCCTACTGGCGTTCTAGCAGATAGATCGGTAGGCGATGGTCAAGCCCACACTTTACCCTACTGGCGCTCTAGCAGATAGATCGGTAGGCGATGGTCAAGATTTAGGTGTGTTCAGAAGGAGCGGCCTCAACACCAGGAACCTTTGTATCCCCATTTCTTGTGACTCTGGACCCAAAGAAATGCAGCCATGGACTCTCATTTAAACTCTCATTGCAAGCAAAAATGGGGAGGGACACGCCTCCCCATCTCAGTTCCCATTGGCAGTGCCTGGCCTCCACTCTTGCTCTGGTTCTTACTGAGCAAAAATAAAAAATAAAGTTTTTCTTGTGAGGCACACGATGGCCTCTCTTTAACAGATGGGAATGAAACTTGTTTGATGTATATCCCAGAGATTCTATAGTTTCCAGCATTTTGAATCTTGAGATTTTTAAGTCTTATTTTTCACAATCTTTATTTGACTTCAGGTCTTAGAAAGCCCAGAAACACTTCCATGTTTGTTAATCATGTACATTACTTTTAAATGTGTTTTTTAATAGCAGCTCTCTCTGCTCCCTCTAATGGAACCGATCATTGGAGTGAACTTTGCGCACTTTCTTCCTTATGGCAGTGGCCAATTTAATAGTGGGACTCGACTTCTAGGAGCTTTTGGCAGTGCCGCCCTTGAAGGGGTCTCAGACTACTATTCTCAGTTGATCTACAAGGTATGTCTCTTTGCCAGGGTGCTGCCTTGCCTCAGATTGGAGAGCATCCCACCACTGGGGAGTGTGGCTTAACTTTGCATCTAGTTTACATAAAGTCTCCAAGATACACTGAAACTTAGGTTCAATTAAAAGATTAAAAATATATCTGGTTAAGTATTTCTAACATGTATGCTTCAAATTTCTAAGAGATGAGAACACAAATGGTAGAAAATATCCATTATATCCTTTCTGTAGTAAAGGAAACACACTTTTCCTTATAACCTTTGTTAACTCTTAAAATGAATTGAATTGACGGTACATAGTGGAACTAAAAAGTATGGTTAGCTTTTACCTTGGAAAATGAGTTTTAAAAGCTTTAATATATTTCATTAAATAATTTAGGTGCTAATTGAAATTATGCACTAATTCTTAGGTTACCAAAATAGCGTAAGTCAGTCAAGGTAATACTATCTTTTAAATATTTTTATGATAACATCATAAGATGACTTCACTTTGCATCTGACCTATACAAAACAATTGTTTTGAGAAATATGTGAGTGTCTGTTTTCCTGGTGGCTTTCCTTTTGTTACTAAGATAACTGTCTCCACGTTCCCTTTGTTGTCCTCACGGCCTGTTCTTCAGTTAGCCTTCCTCCGTTCAGGCTGCTTGTCAGTGTTACTCTTGTAACCTCCCCTTGCACTGCACTATTATGTGTAGTTATTACAGGTGACGCCCGCGCTCCTGGGGAGACCAAGCCATAAGTGAAAGATCAGTGGCATATGTCGGGCTGAGAGAGAACTGAAAGTGAACTGGATTTGTTAGTATATTTGGCAMCTTTAGTCTAATTTTTTTCTCTCTTATTGCTTCTTTTAGAGATCTTGGACAGTCCAGGTTCTCATATCTGAAATGTTAATTATGTTAAAGACAAATTCCATTTTTTTCATATTTTAATAAAAATTGAATAAAGGAACATTTAATTACCTTTTGCAACGTAATCAATTTTAAAAATGCTTTTTATTGGTTGTTGTGATGATGAAACCTGAAAACAGTTACACAAAATTAAGTATAACAAACATTGGGTTCTTCATTTCCAAGCTGAGGCTCAGGCCGAGCCTGTGGCTCAGTGGGTAACAGCATTCTGTTCTGACAGCCTCAGGGCCCTCCCTGCAGGCATATATTTTCGTTCTTGTGTATTTGGAACTGGAGATGCCTTTGGATTATGTTTCTTGTAGCCTTGCTTCCTCGTGCTAAAAATTCACAGAATTAGGATTTAGCAAGGTCAATGCATATTTGCTCAGTAGCATATAATTTAAAATTTTTTGGTCTCCTGCAGCAGAATAATTTAAGTAATCCTCCAACACCCCCTGCCTCTCTTCCTCCTACACCACCTCCTATGGCTTGCCAGAAGATGGCAAATGGTTTTGCAACGACTGAAGAACTTGCTGGAAAAGCTGGCGTGTTGGCGAGCCATGAAGGTATGATAATGGCATCCATATCTCACAGCTCAGAGGGTCTGCCCTTGAGAGACGTGTGTGTGCTGCCGTGTCTGCAGAGCTGAACTGTTCCATCTGTGTCTACTTTGTTCTACATACTTTGATTCTATTTGTTTGCTTTTGCAGTTGCCAGAGCTTTAGGACCGAAGCCATTTCAGCTGCCTTTCCGATCTCAGGATGACTTGCTGGCTCGAGCTATTGCTCAAGGCCCAAAGACAGTGGATGTTCCTGCCTCACTTCCAACACCACCTCATAATAATCATGAAGAATTAAGGTAGAAGCCACTTTTTAAATTTGCGTGCGTGCGTGCGTGCGTGCGTGCGTGCGTGCGTGCGTGCGTGCGTGTGTGTGTGTGTGTGTGTGTGTGTGTGTGTCTTTCTGGAACTGAACTTCCAGGTTGTAAGTACCCTGTGCCCTGGGAATTGAACCTAGGTCCTCTGGAAAAGCAGCCAACGCTTTTAACCACGAAACCATTTCTCCCAGCACCAGAAGCTACTTTTTAAAAATTGGTTGCTTCTTTTAAAAATGTGCTTAGGATTTGGCAATAGTATATAAAGGCATTTAAGGTATAAAGTGCTCTTGAATACAAACTGCCAATGCATTGTTACTGTTGAAGTGAAATTGGTTTGTGCATTTTAAAGTCATATAATTTAAGCAGTATATACACCATAGTAATCAAATAGACATTAATGCTATAGGAAAACATACACATAAAATATTTCAGAGGTTTTCTTTTCTACACTCTCCGTGTAATTTGTTGGTTTTATTTATACTTACAGACATCTAAAATGAGATATCAGCCATCATGGATACCAGAGATATCATGGAGAAGAATAGCTCTAAGCTACAGGAAGCTCACCACCAATTTTTATTAGTTCTTTGTTCCCAGGAATCTTACTGGGAGAATCAGCTTCCCTTAGTAGATAAATTTACTAMMCAAGTGGTTAATAGTATGTATGAACTTCTTTAGAATTTTATTCTTTTATGGAAAATATGATGAATCCCTGTGTTCTGAGATGTCCATTTAATCTAAGTCTCTTTATCACAGCAGCAACAGGATAGATGTTTCTGTAGCTACATGGAAGTATCACGTGGGGTTTGGAATGTAGGGTCTCCTCTCTCTTACCTTACAGTTAAGAAATCCTAGCTGCGTCCATAGAATGAAGCCCCTTCCAGCCTGTGAATGCGAATGTGGTGATCTAGCACGGGTGTCTGTTTCATCCCTGGCCTTTACATGACTGCACAGCAGCTTTCTCCAGGTYGCCTTCAGTGTGTGTGGGAGAATGGAAGAYAGAAGGTCCGAGGCCACGGTCCACATCTGTAGCCTGAGGCCCCACCATCTGGTGAACTAGAGCCTTGACTGAAACAAGGGGGGCTGTTCCCTTCTTTATTTTCCACTGTGTACTGGTTAAGAGAGAGAGTGCCAGCAGCATCACAGTCGCTGTGCTCTCTCGTCTGCCGCTGTCCACAGCAGCGACAGGGCAGATGGCTCTGTGGTTCCTGGAGTATGACTTGAATATAAACTTGGACAGTTCAGCACAGCCTCCCTCTTAGTCTCAAAAATGTCAGTTTCTCGTGCTATGGTGGAGTCTGAGTATTTCCCTCTTGGAGGCCTTTGCATTTCAGTCTACAGCTTTTTCAAAAGAATAATCATTTGTACTGTTTTATAGGTAAGCTTGTTTACTGTGTTTTCACAGCCGCGTAATAATTGATCCAGTTGCTGTTTTGTTGTTGCTGTTGTCAAGAGTACTTTCCTGGGGTACCCATGCATGGGGTTGGTGAGAAATCCCAGTCAAATTGCACATTGTGATGGATGTGCTCCTCTTTCAGGATACAGGACCACTATGGTGACCGGGACACTCCAGATAGTTTCGTCCCCTCATCTTCTCCTGAAAGTGTGGTTGGTGTGGAGGTGAACAAGTACCCAGATCTGTCACTGGTGAAGGAGGAGCCTCCGGAGCCTGTGCCGTCCCCTATCATCCCAATCCTCCCCAGCACATCCGGGAGAGGTACGTGCAGCTTGGCCCACCCAGTTACTGCTGCAAATGTTCTGACTGTGAGAGCGCTAATATTCTTCTCTCCCCTTTTAGATTCAGAATCAAGAAGAAATGACATCAAGACTGAGCCAGGCACTTTATTTTTTACTTCACCTTTTGGTTCATCCCCAAATGGTCCCAGATCGGGTCTTATATCTGTAGCAATCACCCTCCATCCTACAGCTGCTGAGGTAAAGGATGACATCGCTTACGCTGGGCAGTGTGTGCCATTGTTAAACTTCGTCAGTGGTGTACAAGGAAGCAGTGCGGGGGCAGAACCGAGGGGAGGGGAGGGTGCTCTAGATAGCCAGGCTATTCTTGAGTACTATTCACTGTGAGCTTTATTTGGATCTAAGCTAAGCAAAAAGCTGGAGCTAAGAGTTCATGTGCTCTTGTAAAAGAAGGTGTGCTTTGGACAACTTTAGAAAAAAGCATTTCCACAGCTGTCCATGTTATAAAAGTTAACCATTGTTCTTGCTCTCTTGCTCCTCTCTAGATCTTACCTTCCTGTTCCCACTCTCTTGCCCTCCCCTCCCCTCCCCTCCCCTCCCCCACCCCCTCCACATGCTCATGGCCAGCCTCTACTCCTCTGCTTCTTTACTCTCTCTCTGCCTTTCTCTGCCTCTGCTACCCTCTTGACTCCCCTCCCCATGCCCTGAATAAGCTCTATTCTATACTAACAAATTGATTGATTAATTAATTAATTAATTAATTAATTAAAAGTTAACCATTAGAAAACCATAGCCAATAATAGAGTCTATAAAAGCAATAGAAACTTTCTACAGGAAACTTATGACAAAAGCTAATGATCTATCAAGGATTTGTTTTAAAAACTCCCAAGTTTTATAAAGATATTTTCTTGGCGATCAAACTTACAGTATTACACACACACACACTATATATAAGATATTTACATATATAAAAAAATCTTTTAGTGTCAGCAGATAGAGCCTTAGCTGCACTGTTGAAGACCGTGTCGGCCTGTTTGCCAGAGCTAGGCCTACTCACTCCTGTGATCATATCCTTTGGCCTGTCAGATACTGAGGTAGCTGGAATAGCTGGCTTACTGTGTACAGATGCCAGTGCCAGTTGGAACTCTGAAGACTTCTATTTAGGAAGGCTTTGTATATTAGTTCATGGGAATAAATTTATTGAAGTTTAAATAAAAGTATATGGGTTCTTTTGTCCTGTATGAAGATAGCATTATCCTAAGTGATGCACTTGTCTTCTAGGTGAGTAACACGGTGTTTGTTTACNGCCAGCAGCATCACAGTCGCTGTGCTCTCTCGTCTGCCGCTGTCCACAGCAGCGACAGGGCAGATGGCTCTGTGGTTCCTGGAGTATGACTTGAATATAAACTTGGACAGTTCAGCACAGCCTCCCTCTTAGTCTCAAAAATGTCAGTTTCTCGTGCTATGGTGGAGTCTGAGTATTTCCCTCTTGGAGGCCTTTGCATTTCAGTCTACAGCTTTTTCAAAAGAATAATCATTTGTACTGTTTTATAGGTAAGCTTGTTTACTGTGTTTTCACAGCCGCGTAATAATTGATCCAGTTGCTGTTTTGTTGTTGCTGTTGTCAAGAGTACTTTCCTGGGGTACCCATGCATGGGGTTGGTGAGAAATCCCAGTCAAATTGCACATTGTGATGGATGTGCTCCTCTTTCAGGATACAGGACCACTATGGTGACCGGGACACTCCAGATAGTTTCGTCCCCTCATCTTCTCCTGAAAGTGTGGTTGGTGTGGAGGTGAACAAGTACCCAGATCTGTCACTGGTGAAGGAGGAGCCTCCGGAGCCTGTGCCGTCCCCTATCATCCCAATCCTCCCCAGCACATCCGGGAGAGGTACGTGCAGCTTGGCCCACCCAGTTACTGCTGCAAATGTTCTGACTGTGAGAGCGCTAATATTCTTCTCTCCCCTTTTAGATTCAGAATCAAGAAGAAATGACATCAAGACTGAGCCAGGCACTTTATTTTTTACTTCACCTTTTGGTTCATCCCCAAATGGTCCCAGATCGGGTCTTATATCTGTAGCAATCACCCTCCATCCTACAGCTGCTGAGGTAAAGGATGACATCGCTTACGCTGGGCAGTGTGTGCCATTGTTAAACTTCGTCAGTGGTGTACAAGGAAGCAGTGCGGGGGCAGAACCGAGGGGAGGGGAGGGTGCTCTAGATAGCCAGGCTATTCTTGAGTACTATTCACTGTGAGCTTTATTTGGATCTAAGCTAAGCAAAAAGCTGGAGCTAAGAGTTCATGTGCTCTTGTAAAAGAAGGTGTGCTTTGGACAACTTTAGAAAAAAGCATTTCCACAGCTGTCCATGTTATAAAAGTTAACCATTGTTCTTGCTCTCTTGCTCCTCTCTAGATCTTACCTTCCTGTTCCCACTCTCTTGCCCTCCCCTCCCCTCCCCTCCCCTCCCCCACCCCCTCCACATGCTCATGGCCAGCCTCTACTCCTCTGCTTCTTTACTCTCTCTCTGCCTTTCTCTGCCTCTGCTACCCTCTTGACTCCCCTCCCCATGCCCTGAATAAGCTCTATTCTATACTAACAAATTGATTGATTAATTAATTAATTAATTAATTAATTAAAAGTTAACCATTAGAAAACCATAGCCAATAATAGAGTCTATAAAAGCAATAGAAACTTTCTACAGGAAACTTATGACAAAAGCTAATGATCTATCAAGGATTTGTTTTAAAAACTCCCAAGTTTTATAAAGATATTTTCTTGGCGATCAAACTTACAGTATTACACACACACACACTATATATAAGATATTTACATATATAAAAAAATCTTTTAGTGTCAGCAGATAGAGCCTTAGCTGCACTGTTGAAGACCGTGTCGGCCTGTTTGCCAGAGCTAGGCCTACTCACTCCTGTGATCATATCCTTTGGCCTGTCAGATACTGAGGTAGCTGGAATAGCTGGCTTACTGTGTACAGATGCCAGTGCCAGTTGGAACTCTGAAGACTTCTATTTAGGAAGGCTTTGTATATTAGTTCATGGGAATAAATTTATTGAAGTTTAAATAAAAGTATATGGGTTCTTTTGTCCTGTATGAAGATAGCATTATCCTAAGTGATGCACTTGTCTTCTAGGTGAGTAACACGGTGTTTGTTTACYTTTTGTTTTAGAATATTAGCAGCGTTGTGGCTGCGTTTTCCGACCTTCTTCACGTGCGARTTCCTAACAGCTATGAGGTYAGTAATGCTCCAGATGCTCCAYCCATGGGYYTGGTCAGTAGCCACAGAGTGAACCCAGGTCTGGAGTRTCGGCAGCATTTGCTTCTTCGTGGGCCTCCACCRGGATCTGCGAATCCTCCCAGATTAGCAACCTCTTACCGGCTGAAGCAGCCTAATGTACCATTTCCTCCAGCAAGCAATGGTGAGCCAGTGAGCTTTTTGTTAACTCCAAATCCATTCTCGGTTAAAACGTTAAGCCTGCTCATTTTGAAAYTYTGATTTACAAGTAATAGGCAATGTGTTGGTGTGTAGTCTTTGATAAGTTAACCTTCTCTGGCTGTTGTTKTCTATAGTGTAATGTGAATTTCTACGCTCTGGCCTATGGCACCAAGACTGACTCTAACTCTCTGTTCAAGCTGTTCAAAGACTTAGCTTAGCTTGCTGACCCTTTATCAAATCCTGTTCTCTGAATCCCTGAGCCACTTGCTACAGCTGGCCTGCTCCATGTGGTGCAGATGAAGCCATAGATAGTGCGTTGTTTTTCTGTTCTGCTCAGCTGCTGTTGCTGTCACTACCTCTGCTTGCCTTTGCACACCCTCTGTAGGTTCTTCCCACAGGAATGCCTGGGTCCCCATTCTGAGAACAGCACATCTTCCTTACGCCTGCCATGAAGTTGCTTTCCTTCTTCTCACTGGCATCCCATGTGCCAGCCCCACTCCTCACCCCCTCATCTCCTGGATTCCTTGTAATATTTTTATCTTCCCTAAACTTACACTAGAATCTGTCTGTTTCTCATCTTTGAACTCTTTTTGGAAGTTACGTATGTTAAAGTTTTAAACTCTGCAGTTGTAGCTRTGGGCTGCTTTCTTGTTTCCCCTGCCATTTCCTGACTTGACCTTGTACCCCAGGAGAGCCTCTCAGTGTAGCCTTGCTCTTCTGAACCCTTGGGCCTTGTTCACAGAGTACCTTGGCTTTCACCTCTCTCTGATGCTGTAAACCACATCAGTCATTTGTACTCATTGCTCTTTATTTCCCTTAGAACTCGCAGTATCACCTCAGCTGTCAGGAAGTGGGTCTGTGCTCTCTTGATGCACTGTGCATGTTTGAGGATCTTGGTGCTTTGCTCTTGGTTGATTCTTTTGTGCTGGCCTCCTTTTCCAGCTGTTWGGGAGTRGGTGTTTTCCTTTGTACTTCATTGTCAAATATTAAATTCCCTGCCACTTGAGCTTAGAAAATTTTTATTAAAGCATACTATAAAGTAAGTAATCCATGTTGTAACATACTTTACATTATTAACATACTTTAATTTTCTAATGTGTGCTGCCTGTATCTTTGGTCAGTTTTAATTGCTAACAAAAGTCCATTCCTTAGGTCTTTCTGGGTATAAAGACTCTAGTCATGGTACAGCAGAAGGTACATCGCTCCGACCACAGTGGTGCTGCCACTGTAAGGTGGTTATTCTTGGAAGCGGTGTGCGGAAGTCATGCAAGGATCTGACCTTTGTGAACAAGGTACTTTACTATTCTTCCCATGACCCAGTCCTACCTCTGTTTTTGCCAGTGACTCCTGCATCGAGATAAAAGTGCTTCATGGGACGTGATAGGGCTCAGCTTCAAACCAAATTGCTATAGCAGACTGTAAATTGTCARTGACAAGGAGCACAGTTTTAGAATGCAGTAAGATACGGACAGTGTAGTTTCTGCTCTTCTAAACTCTTTGTCTCTCTATCTAGCCCTGTCTGTCCTGGGCCAGGCTGGCCTTCAACTCACAGAGATCTAGCTTCCTTTGCCTCAGAAGTGCTGGGATTAAATGCACCACCATGCACCACCATTCCCAGCTCCGCATTAGTTTTTAGGTTGAATATTATCGTAGGGTGAATACTGGGGCAGTGTCATCACAGTTGGAAGATATAGAACACTCACTTTTGAATGTCACCTGAGGTCCCACACATTTCCTTTTGCTTTTCAGGGGTCCCGAGAGAACACCAAAAGGATGGAAAAGGATATCGTCTTTTGTAGTAATAACTGCTTTATTCTTTATTCATCAGCTGCACAAGCAAAAAATTCAGACAACAAGGTAAAGTGAGGGAAGTATATTGAAGGGTTTCTGCCCTGGGGCACAGTCCCCCTCAGGAGAGCGTTTGTAGGGGGACCCAGTAAGATGGCGCTTGAGTTGAGAGACGAGCCTGGTAATACCCTTCAGCTATATTTTTCCCCATTAAATACCCTATTTGACAAAAAGTAGAAAGGTTTAAATTACATTTTAACACTTGTTTATTTAGTGGCATTGAGGGTTGAGTGTAGGGCCCAGTACATGCCAGACAAGTACTTTACCACTAAGTTATATCCTGTGCCTCTTAATGTTTACTGTTGAGGTCTCACTGAGATGCCTGTCACTTTAATCTGGCTTGACATCCCACCACTACCGCGCGCGCGCGCGCACACACACACACACACGTACGTCTATATATCTTGTTTTTATTTTGAGAAAATAAAAAAAATTAAAAATTTCAGACTTCGGAGTGCTGGGACTTCAAGTTTATGTTGCCACATATAAATTAAATACATTTTTAAAAAAAACTTTTAAAAACTTTTTTCTTAGATTTAGTTTCATTTACACATATATATGTGTAGTATGAATATGTGTCTATGACATGTGTATAGGTACCTCTTGAGGCCAAAAGAGGGCATTGGATCCCTCGGAGCTGAAATAACAACTAGTTAAAAGCCAGTACATGCGTGCTGGGAACCGAATTCTGGTCCCTGGACGAGCAGCAAGTACTCTTAGCTGCTGTCTCTCCAGCCCAGAGCTCAACTATGAGTGAAAAATTAAATAGAGCATCTTGCATCATACTAACTACAAGCAACTCACTAAATACTAATATTTTTGGTTTATTGGTTATTTGGGAAGATTTTTAAAAAAGAAAATTCTGTGTATTCCTTAATTGAAAGAGAAGTAGTTGTGGCAGGTCTAGCTGCTCTGTATGATTATGAACAGATTAATTTTATCTAACAATGTAGTTATTCAAATGGTGCATGTTTAATGATGTATTTTGAAGGGAAAATTTTCCTGCAAAGCTACTAGTCGTCCCTGGTTCAGTATTTCATTAATATGATCTCATTAACATGACTTCCACAAAAGAGTGCTCACCAAACAAACTACTTTTTAACATGTATTAGTCTCTGGTATAGCAAAATTCAAATTGACAAATAAATTTAGGTTTTTAATTAAAATTTATTCTTAGAGAGTGGAAATGGGTTTTCATCATGTAGTTTCTTAGACTGATACATGGGGCAGCCCACTGTGGATTTAATCCTGAGCCACCTTTCAGGATGACCATATGAGCAGAGGCATGACAGTCTGCCCCGTAGCTGAGAGGTGCTGGCCGCAGCCAAAAGGTCCAGGGTGACTCACTTGCCGACAGGACACTCCGTTCTCTGTTCTCATGGCAACTGATGAAGCCYAAGACTAACACTCAAAATGCAATGAGTAGAGACCGACCCTTTGTGGATGTGAATACATTGGTCTGTTGTACAAATTGAATTAGATGGCATCATTGATTGGGGGAGGGATGGTTTCCCAAGAAAGTTCAAGAGAACAGTCAGGCTCCGCTTGTGACTGTAGGAGAGGCACAGGGTCCCTTGCGCTTTACCTTTGTCGGCTTTGGTGACTTCTAAATAATCATCCGCAGTGTTCATGGCCAATTTGCCATGCCTAAAGATTGACTCATCTGTGTGTGCCCCCGTAAGTCATAGACCGTTGAACTTCTCGCCATCAGTAGACTTGCTTTATTGGCACATGAGTCCTTCCCTTTTCTCACAGTTTCTTTTTGCTGCCCAGGAATCCCTTCCGTCACTGCCACAGTCCCCTATGAAGGAGCCTTCCAAAGCATTTCACCAGTATAGCAACAACATCTCTACTTTGGATGTACACTGTCTCCCTCAGTTCCAGGAAAAGGTTTCCCCTCCTGCATCACCTCCCATAGCCTTCCCTCCAGCCTTTGAAGCATCCAAAATAGAGCCCAAGTCTGACGAGCTCAAGGTGACGGTCAAGTTAAAGCCTCGGCTGAGGACTGTCCCTGTCGGGCTTGAAGACTGTAGACCGCTGACTAAAAAGTGGAGAGGAATGAAGTGGAAGAAATGGAGCATTCATATTGTCATCCCCAAGGGGACCTTTAAACCACCTTGTGAGGATGAAATAGATGAGTTTCTAAAGAAATTGGGCACGTCTCTTAAACCTGACCCTGTACCCAAAGACTTTCGGAAGTGTTGCTTCTGTCATGAGGAAGGCGATGGGCTAACAGATGGACCAGCAAGGCTGCTCAACCTTGACTTGGACCTCTGGGTCCACTTGAATTGTGCTCTGTGGTCCACAGAGGTCTATGAAACACAGGCTGGTGCCTTAATAAATGTGGAGCTAGCGCTGAGGAGAGGACTACAAATGAAGTGTGTCTTCTGTCATAAGACAGGTGCCACCAGTGGATGCCACAGATTCCGATGTACCAACATTTATCATTTCACTTGCGCCACTAAAGCACAATGCATGTTCTTTAAGGACAAAACAATGCTTTGCCCCATGCACAAACCAAAGGGAATCCATGAGCAACAGTTAAGTTACTTTGCAGTCTTCAGGAGGGTCTATGTGCAACGAGATGAGGTGCGGCAGATTGCTAGCATCGTGCAGCGGGGAGAGCGGGACCACACCTTTCGTGTGGGGAGCCTCATCTTCCACACCATTGGCCAGCTGCTTCCACAGCAGATGCAAGCGTTCCACTCTCCAAAAGCACTCTTCCCTGTGGGCTATGAAGCCAGCCGGTTATACTGGAGCACTCGCTACGCCAACCGACGCTGCCGGTACCTGTGCTCCATTGAGGAGAAGGATGGGCGGCCTGTGTTTGTCATCAGGATTGTAGAGCAAGGCCACGAGGACCTGGTCCTAAGTGACTCATCACCTAAAGGTAGATGCGCTGTTGTCAGGCCAGTGGATGTTCCATGTCAGTGTCTGGTTTGTCTGTGATGGTTTCATGAAGAACCTTTTCTTGTCAGTGCAGATCTTAAGCCTCTTTATTTCAGCACACCTTGTTGGATGCTGTGTTAGTGCATCTTGTTTGCTCTGCAGTTTATATAGGCTTGAGGAGAAGAGGTGATAGCTTGGAACCCCTCTCAAGGTCAGAACCAGAATTGTTATGATTTTGTCCTATCTCAGCTTCAGATTTAAAGCTGGGAATTACAAACTTCATTTTGTACTACTGGGCATTTTTAGTTTCATTTTTACTGATGTAGAAAAAYAATAAAGAGCTGCTTTTTAAATTTTTCATAGTTTTTAAAACCATATGGAGCAGTACAAAGGTATTTCCAAAGAAACTACCCATTCTGTGTTTTAATTCTCATCAGAGGGAATGCCTATCTGTAGCCATTGCTAATTGAATTATTCCTTTTTAATTGTATATTTTCTTTTGTTCCATATCCAATTGAATTTACTAATTTCCTTCATGGTCAGTATTTGATGTCCTTATGGTAGCATTATTTTTCCCCAGATATCAAGTCTTTGAAATAAGTTGCTGCTATTTGACCAACATTTTTGTTACATTGCTGCCCAGATTTTATTTGAAAACTAGTAGGTCTTTGTGACTACTAGTTCTTTATCCTCTCTTTGTTTTGTACTGTGTCCAGTCCTTCTTCTTGTTTAGCTAAAAGGAAATTCATCATAAAAATTATTTTTTCTTCATATATAGATGTTTGGGATAAAATTTTGGAGCCTGTGGCATGTGTGAGAAAAAAATCTGAAATGCTGCAGCTGTTCCCTGCGTATCTGAAAGGAGAAGACCTGTTTGGCCTGACCGTCGCTGCGGTAGCACGGATAGCTGAGTCGGTGAGTGTCCCGCCTGTCACTGTGTGAACTTGGGCTGTCCTCTAACCCAGCATGCGCACCGTGCTCCTACAGAAACCTGCCTTCTTTCCAGGACGTGGAACTTGCGTGTGGGTGGTCAGGTGGCAAGCTTAGTATCAAGTTTCTCAGAGGAACAGCTGGTGTCATCTGTCCGTTTATCCACATGGCTGCGGAGACTCCCTTGACCTGTTTTTGTGCAGATTTTTTTCCCCTTTTCTTAACTTTGCTTGACATTCTCTTGCCCTTGTCCTGGGCTGGGTGGTCCCACCGCAGCAGTACTGACTGGTGGCTTCTCTGAATGCATTCTCTGAATGTATTCGCTAGGACTATGTTCTACAGCCAGGCCTGGAGATGAAGGCCGTAATCCCTGACACTTATGATGCTGAAGTAGGTATATAAGTTGAAGATCAGTCTGGGCAACCTACTGAGACCCTATCTCAGAATTTTAAAAAAGTAAGAAGAGCATTAAGGCTCTAGTTCAGTGCTATAGTGCTGGCCGYGCAATCTTGAGGGTTGGGTGAGATTCTTCAAACTACAAAAAGAAAAGAAAAGAAAAAACATGTTAGTAAAAAAGACCAAGCTAGTGAGGTGGCTCAGCATGTAAAGGCAGTGCCATTAAGCCTGGCAGCCAAGCCCAGTATGGTGGACATAGAGAGCCAGCGCCACGGCTCATCCTCGAGCCTCCAGAGGCTCGCACAGCACTGACATACACACCGGCACATTCATCCTTCCTCTACACAGACACATAGAGGAGTAAGAGGAAAATTAATTTTAAAAAATGAAGAAATATAAAGGAAACTTTGAATATCTCAATTCCTTTCAAGTAGACCTTAATTTACCACCAAAACTGCTAGAACAGTGAGTGACAGCCTTGTGTCATGGTCACACTGGACAGAAGTGAGTAGAGATCCAGAAACTAAATCACAGAGATGGCCTGCAGCTGCTCTGAGATCTAAACATCCAGACAAACACACCCATTACATTGTGACTACAGCTTCCTGTCTGTAAACTGAAACATCAGATCTGTCGCATGCAGGAGGGCTTTGGCTGATGTATTAGTTCTGGGAGTTAATCTCYTCCTCCTCAAGAAAAAGTGGCCTGGGCTTACCAAGTTTTGTTTTGAAATTAGATTTATACATTATTCAAATAGTTATGGTTGTAGCCTCATTATTAAATAGGACACTGACTGGGAGAAAAACATAAAAACCATAGCTAAATTGTTTTCACCCTGGGCCTGGCTGAGGATTACATCCTTGGCCAGATGAGTTACCTTTTGGTGTACTTTCTCTCTTCTTAGCTACCTGGGGTTGAGGCGTGTGAGAACTACACCTTCCGGTATGGCAGGAACCCTCTCATGGAGCTTCCCCTGGCCATCAACCCCACAGGCTGTGCCCGTTCCGAACCTAAGATGAGCGCCCATGTCAAGAGGTTTGTGTTAAGGTATCTTGTTTCATCTTCACATAGTACAGCCCAGGGTTTCTAGGCACCTTAGTGGGTTTTGTGCTTGATTTGTCTGCTGCTTACAAACCCTGCTGTCTCTGGCTGTGTATGTGCCTGACAACTTCAGAAGATGCTCTGTCTCTGCTAGGCAGCTTTCTGTGTCTGTCAGTAAGACTTTGAATTCGCGTGGCTTTCACATTATTCAGATGTGTCTTCAGTTGTCCTTTTATTGTCCTGTTGGTACATCATCATCTGTAGGCCTCACACCTTGAATAGCACCAGCACTTCAAAGTCGTTTCAGAGCACGGTCACAGGAGAGCTGAATGCACCCTACAGTAAGCAGTTCGTCCACTCCAAGTCATCCCAGTACCGGAGAATGAAAACGGAATGGAAATCTAATGTGTATCTGGCCCGCTCTCGGATCCAGGTAAGGGATAAAGTGGAATTAGGTCTCAAGACACTGATGTGCAGAGATAGAATCAGGTCTGCCTGTTTGCTTGTTTGTTTGTGGTACTATGATTTGAACCTAGCATTTTGTATGTACTAAGCAAGTGCTTTACCATTGAGTTACTCCCCACCCTGGGATCATGCTTTGAAAGTTGTATTCCACCTTGTCAATTTTTAACATGAGGACTCTGGTTTGTAGCCTTAGAACTTGGTGCTGGTGCTGGTGCTGGGCAATGGTGGCGTACGCCTTTGATCCCAGCACTTGGGAGGCAGAGGCAGGCCAATTTCTGAGTTCGAGGCCAGCCTGGTCTACAAAGTGAGTTCCAGGACAACCAGGGCTACACAGAGAAACCCTGACTTAAAAAACCAAACCAAAAAAAAAAAAAAAAAAGGAACTTGGTGCTGGACCTCAAGTAGAAAGTGACCCTCGGGAATCCATGTCTTTATATCATGTTAAAGGCTGTGGAGAAACAGGTTGGCTGGATTTTGTGTGCCCCGAGTTAAAAGTTAAAATGAATGCCAGCACTTGAAGATAGATAGAGCAAGGCAGGTGAGGAGATCTGGGCTGCCCTGTCTTCAGCAACACTGGATAAATTCATGCGATCTTGTGGATTTGGAAGCTATATCTTTTTAGCACTGCCTTTTTGTGAAATCATTGCACATTGCTGGGAGACAGTACCAGGGGTAAGGCTTCCCATTAACAAAGCATTTAAAATTGGACCCATAGTCTTCAACTGTGGTCTTAATGTTGATGTGTCTAATCAGCAAGTCTCCTGYCACGGACTGGAAGTGTAAAGCTCCTACAACTCTCGTTAAATAGCGTCTATCCGTGCCTGAGTCAGCCTCAGTATTTTCAGATCCACCCCGCCATAAAATTCTGTTACTTCCCCATCCTCCTCCGGTCCAGCCTCTTCCTGGAAACCAGTTTGTACCTACAGTAGCGATTACATCAACAATCAAAATTCTTAAAAGTTGAGTGCAAGTGCTTTCCTCTTCACTGGTAGCCTAAGAACCTTCCTGTTCTTAGACAGTTTGCCTAGCATAAGGCCCTCTATCTTTTCTCCTGATGAAACCTTTTAGTCTGGAGCATTCTGACCTTCCGGCTGCATCACCTGTCAATAAAAAACTGATGGCCAATGAGCTGARGCAGGAAATAGGAGGTGGGACACTGGCAGGAAGAGAGAGRATTCTGGGAAATAGTGAGCAAGTAGAAGGAGATGCAGGGAGAGATTCCAAAGGGATTTGAGTGAGACCCTGGGGGAGACGTGAGGAAGAAGCAGGTTGGACTCTGCATGTGACAGACGTAGAACAGTTTGAATGACTTAAAGAAGTTAAAGCTACTTGGGGGTTGAGCCAAAGCTTGTAAGCAAGGCATTATTAACAAACAGTCTCAGAGTCGCATCCCAGGAGCGGGGGCTGGAAGGAAAAACTGCTCTGAGGCTTACAGACCAAGAGCCTGCCCACCCGCAGAGACCCAGTTCTGGAGGCTCCAAGTGCCGCGACCTAGATGGGCAGCTGCCCTCTTTATGCTTCCTTTCTTCCTTCTGATTTTGGTTTCCTTGCTCTGCTCTTCTGAAATGTCTTCTACTTTACCTGGATGATCTTTCTTATACATTTTAACAACCAGTTGTGAGCCCTTCGCTCGGATCGTTGTTTCATCTTGGTTCACAACCTTTCTTCTCTGTGGTGACCCTGTCACAGAATCCTCTGGACGCTAGGTTCAGTCGCACCTGCTCCCAGTTGCCTCTCTCCCCCTGCTCCATTCTGCGTCTGTCCCCACTCGTGAGGAATGCTCTTAGTAGGATCTTGACTGTGTCCTCAACTTATAATTCATTTTCATACATTGTTATCACATGCCAATCRTTTTTAAGTGTTGTKACTGTACATGCWTGTRCRCGCATGCGGAGGTGGRGGACAGCGCTCTCCTTCCTCGGGCTGCCAGGCCTTCTCAGCAAGCGCCATCTTCACTGACATTCCTGAGTCCTCTTTGAATTTCAGCTTTCTGTCATGTCCTCTCTCACCATTCCTGTCTGCAGTGACTGTGGTAATGTAGTAGTGTTTATATCTTAGGGATGCATGCATGGACCCCTCTATGAAAATAGAATCATATTATCTATAATCACTTTTACATTACCTGAGTCTCACATCACATTCTCAGTAAGTTATGTGATGCTTCACAATGATGAAGTGCGTTTACCCCTTTGCAGGCTCAGAGGTTGACTCCGTCT
>BDUI01000335.1:48148-64667 GCA_002335545.1 Apodemus speciosus | reverse complement strand
ATCAAACAAATATTTTAGTAGCGACATATTAAAAAAAAATCCCTTTCCCTCTTGCACAGGCCAGAAAGCAGCCTCCTGCGTCACTTGCCCCCACAATTGCCTCCTTTG
Organism: Apodemus speciosus; assembly: GCA_002335545.1. Lineage (NCBI taxonomy): Eukaryota > Metazoa > Chordata > Mammalia > Rodentia > Muridae > Apodemus > Apodemus speciosus. Next base: position 64,559 of record BDUI01000335.1, on the reverse strand, counting down.
CTGACATCACATGAGTGACACCAACCATGATCAGAGCCCGCCAAAACTGAGGCCAAAACAAAGCCACTCCTCTTCCTCTTCTCAGCCAGCTTAACAGTGTTATCCCAAAGAAACCCAGGCAGTGGCACACTGATTTAACTGGATTTAAGTGATCACATCATTGTAAATTGTTTCCAGTTTTAGAGTCTGGTGACAGAATTCTTTTAAGTCACAGACCTGTAAAGCTTCAAGGAGCTACAGGAGGTGTGGACAAGAGCATGGAAAGCTGATTATTTACCACAGCCCTGGTCTGCTGGATAAAGATGTRCCTAGGCTGTTCTGGCCACACCCCAATGTCAGGCAGCAATGTCTGCTGTAAGATGACGGATTTTACCTGGGTCACCCTGACACAGGGTATCCCTTGGATGTAAATGCAAATGATCTTGGTTTCGGGCTCCAGCTTTCAGTGAGACACTCTCCAGCAGGTGTTAGAACACCCAGCCTTGCTTCAGGCCCTGCACTGGCCACTTGAAACCAATACAACTAAGGAACTGCAGTTTATTATGCTTTGAGTATTAAGGAGCTACAGTATCAGTGTAAGTTTGCATGGGCGCAACAAAGTACATTTAAAGCCATTTAACTTGAACCTGTGAGATGGCTCAGTGGGGAAAGGTGCCTGCTGCCAAGGCTGATGACCTCAGTTCCAATCTTGTCCTTACCTGATTCAAGAACTGACTRCTGCACTCTGTCCTCTGACCTCCATGTGTGCACAATCATTAATTGTTTTTCTTAAGCAGTATATTCTAGAAATATCCAGGTATACATTCTATTTGTCAAATGGCCAAGTGCTTTTTCTATTCCTTTGCGATACCAATGCTAACCCTAAAATGGAAGAGCCAYCTCAGGCCAGTCCTGACAGAGCCTCCGGTCTAAATCACTGTTAGGTTATGCTGTCAGCTGAGCACTAACAAACCAAACTAAATTATCTGCTTACATTTTAATATTGAAAAGACAAACTAACTGAAATTAAGTGGATGAAATGAACCACAATTCTGTTGTGGTGTCCCCTAATGAGCCATAAAACTGGTCAGGAAAATCTAACTCTGGTTCATCTACTGAGGACTTTAAGGTTTGAAGAAAAGGAGCACTTCCCATGCCATACTAAAAAACAGCAGTCTACACAACTGACAGACAATGGGCAAAGGCAGAGAGAGAAACACAGAGAAGACAAAGCAGCCATTGTCAAAGATCTCTAAAGTTCTTTTGCAACCTAAAACTTGAGGAAAGTGCTTCCTCCCCCAGGGTGACTGCACAGGGAAGTGTAACCCACCTGAGTTGGGTCTCCATAGTCACAGGCCTTAAGCAGCACTAGGCCTCCTTTCTGGCTGGAGCGGCCCTGGGCCACCAGGCATTTGTTGGTCTGCAAGTGGTAGAGCTGCAAAAGAAGACAGTTCTCTTGAGACTTCCTTGCAGATACCTTGGTGCTTGGGGGGATGTGCACAGAGTGGGGAGTGCTGTCCAAGTCCCAGGAAAGCACCCATGAGCGAAGATGAAGATGGCATGAAGCCAAGCACGGAGACTTGGGCCTGTCATTCAAGTCATGACGCTGAGGCAGGAGATCATGAATATGTGGACAGCCTCGGCTAAAGAACAAAACCCTATGTATATGCTGATCTGGAAAGATCTATGCTGGAAGGGTTATCAACTATATGGGCAAAAAATATCTATCTTTACTTAAGAACACCCAGTAAACACCTAGATATCTGTCTGGGGCTTTATAAACAAGGAGAAAAGTACTAGGCTCCACTCTCCTTCAGTACAARAGTTGGGAGTTATGCCCTTAGGAAGTTAAGAAGGAGGTAAGAACAGCAGTTTTCCAGCTCTGTGTGTGGTGTCTGCACAGGTATAAATGGGCACACTTTTGTGTGTGCATGCTTGTGCAAGATTCACCACCTTGTTCACTGAGGCACGGGATCTCCCAAACCCAGAACTCATCAGCGGGTTTGTTCTAAGGATATCTCTGCCTTCCAAGCACTGGAATTACAAGTGGGCCACCACACCTGCCCAGTCTCTACAAGAATTCTAAAATCCAAAACTCCCATCCCCAYACTAGGCTGCAAAGTGCTTTATCAACTGAGCCATCTCCCCAGCCTCCAGAAAGCCAGTTTCAGAAATTACTTGGAACAGTGTAACTAACTTCAGGGCAGATCCTCAAGCCATAAGTGTGACTGAAAAGGGTCCAGTGTACCTCAGGACTGTGTTGGTGTGAAATCTTATTACATGTTACACCGATTAACTGTCACCTTCAATCTCTGTCTGAACAGACGCAGCTGCTACACTCCTGCCTGTCCCTGTGAGGGGCCCTTTCAGGCCTCACACTGCCTGTGTCCTCACTCTTGGGATATAACACAACCCACAGAAGGCTGCACCCCCCCCCCCAGGCAGTAAGTACAGATAAGTAAGGATCCTGACCTTGGTGAAAACAGCAGACACACCTAAGATTTCTACTTGAATAGAGGGAACCCCCAAAAGAGAACAGTTAGGTTTCTATTATCACAGCCCCTCAAACTCTTCCTGCTCTGCCCTCCCCATGAACCGTCAGGACTGCCAGCTCACCCTTCCACGCAGCAGGACTCTGGGGCGCTTGGGGCCTCTGTTGATGAAGACGGGCTGCTGAGGTTTAGCATTCGGGCCAGGTATCTGCATCTCAGGGTAAATATTATCCAAATACCACTTGAATGACTGACAGCCCAATTTCTTCCTCAATTCAACACGCTCACTGATATTCCCAAAGCTTTTGGTCTTCAAATCAGGTCTTAAGGAAAAATATTGCTCCTAAGTTTAAAAAAGAATGAAATTTGCTGGAAATATTCTGTGAGGAGTCCTGGGTTTTCTTAATGTCAAACAATATTGACGGGAACTTTCCACATGCCTGTCACTAACCATAACATAAACTCAATAAATTCCATTTCACAGAAGACAATTGGGGAAAACTCAGCAGATTATGTGTCAGATGAATGACTCTCAAATTCTAGCTTCTAGTCTTCGATTATCAACATGAACCGATCCAGAGTTCTTAGCTATGGATAATGACCTCATTAAAAATTAAAATTGAGCCAGGCGTGGTTGCACATGCCTTTAATCTCAGCACTAGAGAGGCAGAGGGAGGCCTATCTCCGTGACTTCGAAACCAGCCTAGTCTCCTCAGGGAGCTGCAGGCCAGTCTAGACTCTCAAAAACATCACCACTAAAAAAACAACAAGAAGACCTCAACATAGTTTTAATTTTTTTAATTAATAGAAACTCATTTTCAATACAAAAATTTGTAGTTTTTATTAGGTGACTCATCCGTGTATTTACCCTGTTGCTGTATGTGGCTTTAGGCAGAAACCGTCCTCATGATGCTGAGGGCTGCGTGCCTCGGTGAGCATATGGCGGCCACTACAATTCTATGGGGTTGGTTCTCTCTCCACCTTTAGGCAGGACTCAGGACTTGTWCAGACGCTCTTGGTCTACTGAGCCATCTCACTGTTTTAAAAGTACAACCTCATGGGAAAATGTAGTTGAAACAGAAGTATTTGTAAATTGTATTAATAGTATTATAAATAACTACAAGTAACTGTGGTTATTCTTGTGTTAAATATTTAATACTGTAACAGTTATCTGTAGTTTTTGAGACAGTACAAACATGCAGCTCAGACTGGCCTCCAATTAACAGTCGTGCCTCGGCCTCTGAGTGCTGGGATCAGCACCACACAGCACATGCCTAGCTTATAACTCAGTAACTCTGACATGTTAGTTACCATAGCAAGTAAGAACCATAGCAGTGAAGTGACATCTGGCTTTGTGTCTTCTCTGATCTTTTTACATGTGCAAGATTTTCAAAACATATACTAGTTACTTGAAAAACACTATGGCTATGTGGTTCTTCTAAATACTGATACGCTTCACCGTAGTGGCACACTTACAAGCTGATAATGGTTTTCTGTTGTTGTGTTGTTTTTGAAACACGGTCTCACTGTATATCCCTGGCTATGTAGACGAGGTTGGCCTTAACATCATCTGTCTCTGCTGGGATTAGAGCTATGGGCTACCAAGTCCTGATGACTTTTTTTTTTCTTCCAATCTTTTACTTGAAAGTTGAATTTTATCATTTTACAAGCCTTGGGTCAATTTGAAAAGATGCCGCCGAGTGTCACAGGCAAGTGCTCCTGAGAACAGAACAGAACGGCTCGGCACTCGGCTCCCACGACTGCACTGGGCAAGCAGCCTTCAGTGACTGCCTAGGAAAATCAGCACCAGTAGAAAAGGAGCCATCGATGCACTGACACKGAGCGCCCTCCACGACAAGGGAATGACAATACCCAAGGGGCTGAGTGCCTTGGTGTGCTTGGGGCCTGCCTCTGTTCCGAGCTCCCTCCTCAGCACTCAAGGCCTGGGCATCTGCTGCCATTTACATTTACCTTGTAGGCTGCAGATTACGTTCCCTTAGTCAGCTTTGTCTCCAAAGCCAGAGCTCAGGTACTTAACCAGGTGTGCTGTGCTGTGCTGTGCTGTGCCTGTGCCTGTGCCTGTGGTCCCACAGCACAAGGGCTGAAGGCTGGAGATAGAGACCAGTGACAGGAGCAACTGCACACAGTCAATCACAGCAACATCCTCACAGACTTAACATAAATCCCAGCACTCAGGCGAGTCTCTGTGAGTTTGAGACTAGCCTGGTCTACAAAGTGAGTTTCAAGATGACCAAGGCTAGCCGGGTGGTGGTGGCGCACACCTTTAATCCCAGCACTTGGGAGGCAGAGGCAGGTGGATTTCTGAGTTCGAGGCCAGCCTGGTCTACGGAGTGAGTTCTAGGACAGCCAGGGCTACAGAGAAACCCTGTCTCGAAAAGACTAAGGCTCCACAGAGAAACTCTATCTCGAAAACGAGAGAGAGAGAGAGAGAGAGAGAGAGAGAGAGAGAGAGAGAGAGAGAGAGAGAGAATAAATATATGTAAACAACCCAAATACCCATCAAATGATGGGCAGAGCACCCCTGAGCAATAGGAAGTGTGGGGTGCTGAGAACAGCGGCAACCCAGGTCAGTCAAAACAGACGTGCCCATGAAAGCCACAGAAAAGGGCAGAGGTACAGTGTTTCTTTCTGATGTGACAAAATGCTCCAAAGCTGACATGTCAATCACGTGACAAAGAGGCTGCAGAGAAAACAAAGCTATAGAAGGCAGCGTAGAAACAGGAGAGCAGTGCTGCTTCTGATGCTCATAACATCACCAAGGAAAGAGTAAGAACCAAAACTGGGTGAGCCCTGGTGAGAAGAGGCCCCGAGAGGAGCAGCACAACAGAGAAGGTCAGCCAAGAAGACTCAGCAGGGAGGCCCCAAAGCCATGGCCACACTCACCTTGTACTCATCCAGCCAGACATGTGCCAGTCTCAGGGAGTTGTGTGTCATGGTGTCCTGGCCTTCGGGAGATCCATACGGTCGCCTTTTTCGGAAAATGTGTCCTACTCTCGAGCAAGGGATGATGAAGAGCTTGCCGCCACACATCCAGATCTAGCCAGAAGCAAACAGTGCGGCTCAGGGAAGCTTCAGGGGTGAGCCTCAGGCAGGGCGGCTGTGCGGCCTACAGATGCTCTCTTACTACAAGTGCTCAGAAGAAAGTGGGGGCACTTAAAAATCAGGCCTTCAGACATTAAAAGTACAGCCAATCATGTCGCCGTCGCTGGTTGCTCTTAAGGGTTTAAGGACAAAGAACACATTACCTGGTCTTCTGTTTTCATGTACTTTCTTATAATATAGACTTTATTTCTAAGAAAATTTGTTTTTCTTATGTATCTATGTGTTGTCCCTGCATATGCACACATGTTTACATGTGTGTGAGCACATATGAACATACAAATGTACATGCACATACACTGAGGCCTGAGGTTAATCCTGGGAATCTTGGGGATGGAGAGGTAGCTTAGTGGTTAAAAGCACTAGCTGCTCTTCCAGATGTCTTAAGTTCAAATTCCAGCAACCACATGGGTGTCTCACAACCTTTAATGGGATCTGATGCCCTCTTCTGATGTGCAGATAGATATACATGCATACAAAACGCCGATACACATAAAGTAAATTAAAATTATATCTTGTGGGGTGGGGTTCCTTTGTCACTCTTCTGCCTCATACTTTTGAGGCAGGGTCTCAATCCCACCCGGAGCTCACCTGTCTGGCTAGCCTCACTAGCCAGCTTACTCTGAGGATCTGTGTCTGCTTTCCAAGGCTACAATTACAGACGAGGAGCCATGCCAACCTGGTTTACACTGGCTTTGGGGATCCAGACTCCTTTACATTTACTTGCAGGGCAAGTGCTTTGACCACTGAGCCAACTCCCCAGCAACAAAAGTATTTTTTTAGTAAATTATACAGAGTGATTCAGATTCAAAAGAATTTAATTCTAGGGCTGGCAAGATGTCTCAGCGAGTCAAACTGCTTCCTCCAAGCCTAATGACTCAAGTCCAGTCCCTAGGGCCCACACGGCAGGAGGAGGGGCACTCCTGAAAAGTGCGCTTCCACACACTCGCCAGAGCAYACACAGGAACCTGGTTCTAGGGCTGACAGGACAGCACTTGCAAAAAGTCTTGCGACTTGGTCTCAATCCCCAAGACCTACATGGTAGAGGCAGAGAACCATGTCCTGCACACTGTCCTCTGAACTCCATATGCATGTCAGGCATGTCGCATCATATGCATATATACTTACCATTTGTGGGATTCACTTACTTTTGCTAAAAAGAGAACAAAAGAAAACTAAACTTTCAACCTGAAAAGTTATGGGGAAAACTGCCCTTTAAAGCAATGTGATGGTATGTTTCTGAGTTGTAAACAGACAGGCTTAAGCTCTGTGCTACGGACTGGCGGGGACGCTGCAGACAGACTCAGAGAGGTCGGTGGAGCCGCCGCTCTGGAGCGTCCCTCTGCCCTCAAACTGCAATGATATTCTATTACAGACAATCCAGTGACAGAATACACACAAAATCACAATTACCCGAAAAGAGATTTCCAGATTTTCTCCTCCCCAGATATCCATGCCACTGTCATACTGTCCAAGGTCATTGAAATACTGTCTGTTCATGGCAAACAATCCTCCAGCCATTGTAGGTGACCTAGAAAAGGACCACAGCCTGTGCTTATTCCACAGAGCCAGTTACCAGCCGTTTACAGAGTCTGTGTGCCTCTGGGGCACCGAAGATTAGCTGTCAGTAAAGAAGAGGTAACAATAAAGGATAAAAGAAAGAAACATGATCGTCTAATAGGAAACAAGCTAGGTCATATACTGGAATTTTCTGGATTGCTGAGGCTATATTAGRTATCTGGCATAAGGTYAYATTCTAAATATCAAGGTACTTTTCTTATTGTAATTGACCTTGATAGGAACCCAAAGGCAATGACTATAATTCCCTTTGATGGCCTGATAGAGGCAAACAAAAGCTGACTCCAGRATCTACCACAGAAAATCTCAAATTTTTGAGAAAGACAGACATCAGCAGTGGCTCTCAAGGTAGATGGCTGTGCCAGCAGTGACCTCTGTAATGTTAGAGCACTTGTAGAACTCTACAAACTCATAGTCATTGTGCTTGGCATGTGGGTGGGGTGGAGAGGCCCCTGCTAACATCTGCTGAGGCCAGGCCAGGCCAGGGATGCTGGTAACTGCTAAGATACGTGAGGGTCCCTCCATCCCCACAGCAGCGCCCACAGAAGGCAGTGCCATGGAAGCTTAGACTGCAGCGGCCTTGCAGTAAGAAATGCTGCAGCAGACACGACCTGAAGGCTTAATCCCAACCTCCAGGCTTCTGGCCCCTTGATCAAGAGTTAAGGAATCACGGGTGGGCTCTACTGGCCGAACTGCCTATGGGAAAGATGGCGCATAGTCAGCACGGACTCTAGACTGTCTAGCRAAAGAACAGAYGGATAAATAATCAGGCAATTAGGGAGCTAAGTCACATAAGAGAGAAACAATCTACAATAATGTGGAGATGTAAAGTTTTAATTATGAAGGTATCAAACAGACTTCAAAATAACTATTCAATATACTCAAGACAAAAGACAAGACTGAAAGCTTGGGAGAAAAGTAGGTACATTGAAAACATTTACATGTGGACTTGGGATGTGGCCCAGCTGGAAGGGGTTTGTCTGCAGGTAGAGATCTCTAGCTTCAAACCCCACCAGGTATGGCAGGCACAGGACATGAGCCCCATCTGTCTTAAGACAATAAACCTATTTATAAATGTCTGGAAAACATTTTGTAAAAAGTACTTCCAAAAGAATCAAAACTAAGACAGCCACAACAGCATTTGCAATTGCCGTTGCCGGGAAGGAAGTGTTGTCCCGTGGAGTGGCACTTGGTGTATCAGCCACACCTAAGGCAGGCCCCAGGCCTGGGGTAGCTGGCCAACACAAAACAGACTCTTTGGGCATGTGTGTGTATTTTCATTGTGCTTTGTTTTGTCTGTGTCTATTTTTTTATGAAAGAATATGAAGTTGGGTGGATAAGGAGGAGATATCTGGGAGGAGTTGGTGAAGAGAAAGAATATGACCAAAATATCTTGTAGGAAAAAAAATTTAAAACACTATAAATAAATAAATAAATAAATAAATAAATAAATAAATAAATGACTGACTGACTGACTGACTGACTGACTGATGTGACTTCTTGTTGAGAAAGTGTATGGAAACACAAGTTTACTGCAGTTAGCCCTGGGTCTCATCCTGAAATATCCAATCACAGATATGCAAATATTCTAAAATGCAACAAAAAATTTGGAATCTAATACACTTCTGGTCTCAGATGGAGATATATGCAGCCTGTGGTGAYGAACTGGAGACGAGTCTGATACAGACCACAGCACACAGGAGAGCCCAAAGTACTCCAGGAAACAGTCACCTGTTCACATCTCCTACAAGCTACACAGCACTTATGGGCAACTGAGAGTTTCTTACTCATAACTCTTGGCTGGGTTTATAGGAAACTACACCTCACTGGGCCAGGTGTGGTGGTGCACACCTTTAATCCCAGCACTTGGGAGGCAGAAGCAGATGATCTCTGAGTTTGAGCCTGGYCTACAGACTCAAGTTCCAGAACGGACAGAGCTGTTACTCAGAGAAACCAAAACCAAAATTTGTTGTTGTGGTTTTGAGACAGGGCCCTTTTATGATGCACTATAGATCAGGCTGGCTTCAAACTCATAGATTTGACTGCCTCTGCCTCCCAAGTGCTGGGATTAAAGGTGTGTATCACCACTGCCCAGCTTAAAATTGTTTTGGCCGGGTAAATTTAGTCAATGCTTTTGCCCCTAACAAAGAAGCAATTTTCTTTCATCTACTGTTCTTTTCTAAAGAAAGGCTAGTGGGACTCTTCCAACCTCTCTTACCTGATTGGGGCCGTGGCGCCATCAGCGCCTCCCAGCTCAGATACTGGAACTAGATCCCACTTGAAGTGCAGCCCCCAGTTGAAACCTCCCCGAACCACTGGGGATGAGCTGTAAGCCAGTGTGTCTGCACTGATGATATCAATCACAGGGCATACCACTGTGTGGGGGTCCTCAAGGATGATGGCCAGCAGGGGTTGTAACCACATCACATTCACTTCACAGTGGCTGTCCAGGAACACCAGGACTTCTCCTGCAGAGGTAAAGGGAGAAGATGGAAGAATGGGGCTTCACACTTGACCAACGCACAGCTGACCAGCATGGGTGGAGATGTTATATACAGGCTATGGATGGCCACCATGACCAACCCACCAAGAAACCACACTATGCCATAGCTGAGTGGAGACCACCAGATCATAAAGTAAGCATGCACTGCAACAGCGCGGCCCTCGGGACTCCTCAGCTGCACTGCAACAGCGCGGCCCTCGGGGCGCCTCAGCTGTCCTTAGCTCACCATCTCCAATGACCTAGCAAGGCCAACGTCCTTAGACTTTGGCTAAAGGCCTGGAGATGCAGACCTCAAGGCACTGGCTTTGACTGGATACAGAAGGGCTGTTATCCTTACTGTCCACTGCTTCAGGTAAGTTTTCAGAGAAAAAGACAAAATTCCAAGTGAAGTCCCAACTAATCCCAGCAGGTACGGCAGGCCAGGCTGCAGTAGACTGGCAGTGCCCAATACTCAGCTGGGCTGTGTGGGGTGGAGAGGAGGTGCTCTGAAGCAGACGCTTACAGYAGGGAAGGAGGGACACCACCGAGAGACCTGTTCCCTGTCAGGACTTGTCCAACTGCYCTCATGATTTCTGACACATGAGCACGTGAGTGGCTCTAAACAAATTCATCTGTCTATATGTTTAAAGGAAAGTATTTTAGTCAAAATCACTAAAAGAAAATCAGAAATGCCAACCTTACACCTCTGTCTTTCTAGGTCTGTAATCCTAGCACTGGCAGAAGCAGGGGCCCAGAGGTAAAGACCATCCTCAGCTACATAGCAAGAATGAAGCCAGCCTGGGGCCAAATTAAAGAGACACAAAGGAACAAGAGGCAGTGGCTGAGCTGTGACTTCTGCAGAAGGCTGCGTCTGGCACCTGTTCTGTGCTTTTCAGGGAGAGATTAGCATATAGTGAGTGACCAAGGCTTGAAAACCTCCCAGTAACTTGTAGAATCAATCTTGTTAACCAAGTGGAATCCTTATAATGACTCCAGAGATGTGCACTCCACACTAACAATTATTAGCATAATTCAAGTCAAGTAGTTTGGATATTAAATGTTTCTATTTTAAATTTTTAAAAGTTCAGTTACATGTTGGCTTGGACTTTCCCACTTATGTAAGCAAGCAAGATAAGAAACCTGTTTGAGAGGCCAATAATTAACTGAGCGGCCACTACAGAAATAGGCCAGCGAGGGCCCTAGCAGCGATCTCTGTACTCTGTGCTTTGGGGCAGCAAGTCAGTTATAAAATCTTTTCAAGCAGAACTCGCTTCTTCGTTCCTTGGACGATAGCCAATGAAAACGTGGTATGGAGGTATGAATAGGAATGGTCCCCACTGGCTCGTGGTCACTGGACACCTGATGCCCAGGGGGTGGAACTGTTTAGAAAGGACTGGGGTATACCCTTGCCAGAGGAGGTGTTAGTGGAGGTGGGCTCTGAGGCTCCATGGCAGGCCTGATTAGCTGTGTCTTTGCCTCTTTCCTGAGGATCAGATAAAGTTCTCACCTTTTGCCTCCGTGCCATGTCTGCCTGCTTGCTGCCATGCATGGACTAACCCTCTAAAGCCCTAAATTAAATGGTTTCCTTTATAAGTTGCCTTGAACATGGTGTCTCTTCAAAGCAACAGAACAGTAGCTAAGATGTATGGCTTTTCGTGGGCCTCTGTAGGTGTCCAGCAGCACAGAGCCACAGCGTGGATGTACCTGTAGCGTGGGCTGCTCCAATCATTCTTCCTCGGATCAACCCCTCACGCTTCAGATTTCTTATGACCTTGACTTTTGCAGGCAGGTATCTTTGGATGTACTCATCTAGTTCTCCTTTTAAGTCATCTAAAACAGAACGGTTCCATATCACACAAGATATACAGCAAGCATCTTCTAGCTATTTCTAATGTATCTGCCATGTGTACCACARTCTACACGTGATCAAAGAAACGTGTTAGACTGCCTCACTATAAAGCATTCTAGTCCCCTGTAGAACAACAACCCAGAGCAGAGTTGGAGCCCACACGAGGAACTGCTACCTTGGATGTACATTTCCATAGATCATGTCTGAAATGAAGTCACAGGTGAAGGTCCTTGCCTGCACTCCCAGCACTCAAGGCTGGGACAGGAGGACTGCTGTAAGTTCAAGTGCCTTGAAAGCCACTTGAGGCCGACCTGTACTACAAAAGAGAAGCTCTTRTCTTTAAACAACAAGTCCAAGCTGAGTATGCTGATGCACACCTTTAACCCTTGCACTAGGGTTTCAGAGGCAGGCAGATCTCTGTAAGTTCAAGGCTAGCCTGGTCTGTGTAGCAAATTCTGTTTTGTTTTGTCTTGTTTTGTATGGTTTTCGAGACAGGGTTTCTCTGTGCAGCCCTGGCTGTCCTGGAACTCACTCTGTAGACCAGGCTGGCCTCAAACTCAGAAATCCGCCTGCCTCTGCCTCCCAAGTGCTGGGATTAYAGGCGTGCGCCACCACTGCCCGGTGGAAGTCTTAAGCTCCTATGAATTGGAGCTTCATTCATAATGGACATTTTTTAAAACAAACCAAAGGAAAGTTCCCCCAGGGCATTTTTGGATACCACTATAGACAGATTACAAAGATAAAGAACTTCAGCAAAGTCATCCTCTAGTGACTGGATAGATGGCTGTATGTCATCACACAGCGGGTAAGCGTCCATGAACTGTGACATTCACAGCATCACTTACCAAAGTCACTGTTGTCATCCACGAGGACGACCTCATGAAGAAGGTGTGCTGGGGTGCGGTCCACAACACTGTGCACAGTCCGCAACAAGGCAGARAAGGCTTCATTGTAGAAACAGATAACAATGCTAGCAGTTGGCAGGTCAGTCGGGTAGGACTTCCCCCTACACCTTTAACAATCAAAACAAGAAAATCTGGTATTTCAAGAGGCTCAAATGTCTTGGGATATTTCTTGCCACCTTGTTCAGTGGCGTTTAAGCATTTATGAAAACRCTGTGGTCTATCCTCTGCTTTACGTCATGTTAATAGTTTTACCTTTAAGCTTGGTCTCTTCCTTCTGGTAGGGAAGTTAATGAGGTGGTGAAGTTACTGCCTGCATAGCGCTACAAGTTAATCCAGCTTCTCAAGGAGGTTTTAAATGGAATTGCAATAAGAAAACTTTGTCTTCAACAAAATTTTTAGTTTTTACCCAATAATGTAAGAGATTTAAGTAAACTGAATTCCTAGATGATATAAGAGCTTTCATGGACATAGAAACTACTTGATAAATGGCTTTGAGAAACGACCGTTATCAACTTGAAGAATAAACTCCAGCCTGGCAATGGTGGTGCAGTCCTTTAATCCCAGCACTCTGGAGACAGAGGCAGGTAGATCTCTGAGTTCCAGGCCAGCCTGGTCTACAGAGCAAGTATTGGGGTACACTGTGTGAAATTGTACCTTCCTCTGTCCTTCCTCACCTGCCCAAAACATTCTCTGACTGGCTTTAATAAAAAGCGAATAATAAATCTGATGGCCAGTTAGCTGGGCAGGAAGTAGAYGGCAGAAACTCTGGGATAAGAAGGAAGCCTTTGCCAGGAGACTCGGGCCTGGAGGGTGGAGGGGGAGTGGCTGGATGGAGCCAGGCAGTCAGCTTAACTGAGATGAGCTAGTTGAGTGTCTGCCCAGCTAAGGCCCAAGGCTTTGAAATAATAAAAGGTCTCTCTGTGGTTACTTGGGGAAAAGCTGGTTAAGAAATAATTGCTCCCAGTATTAATATATACAGAAAAATAATAATCTTAATCTACTAGGAAAACCAAGGCTACACAGAGAAGCTCTGTCTCCAAAACTGAGGAAGAAAAGAGAGGAAGAAGGACCTACTCTGCATCCCTGGTGTCTGGCACAGCCCTGTGGTAGCCCAGGCGGTTACTGATGAGCAGATTAAAGGCGTGTTTCTGGTAGCCCAGGTCTCTCAATTCCTGGTCACGTTCATTGAAAATCATACCTGGAAGAGAGTGAAGTTACACACTCTGAAAAACGATTATCACAGCAGCCATTGCTAGGAGACGGTCTCCCCGGAGCCCTGGCTTCACCATTATAATCGAATTACAGCACAGTGTTCAACTTGACTGTGGGTCCAGGATTCAAATGAGTAAGCTGAGCCTGACATCATCTCTTATCAATTTAATGCAAACCAAGTGTGCCCGAACCATGAATACCTGATCAAAACCATTATGTTAAGAACATTTTATGTGTTGGCACACATACCTTTAACCCCAGCACTCGGAGACACATGCAAGCAGATTACTGTCCTGGACCACATAGTGAGTTCCAGGCCAGCTAGGTATATATAGACCCTATCTCAAAAAATTAATTAATTAATTAATTAATTAATTTAATTAAATAAAAACTAAAAAAATAAATGAACAAAAAGCACATCTTATTGCAATCACAAGAAAAATTTATCTATGACCAGAGGAAAAATACTTAGAATGTTCCGTAAAGGCGACAGCTTATTACGTCCCAACTGACCACAGGAGGCCCCACTCTAATCAAGCTTTTACACCCATGCCCAACAAAAATTTACACATAAGCTTTTAATTCCAGCTCTGAGGAGACACAAGCAGGCAGGATCTCTGAGTCTGAGACCAGTCTGGTCTACAGAGTAAGTTCAGCACCGCCAGGACTACACAGAGAAACCCCATCTCAAAAAACTGGGGTGTGGGGTTGGGGAAGTACCTACGATCTCTAGGTTCAGAGTTCAATCATCTTCCCTGTCAGCAGCTCCAGTACAGATTTAATTACAACTCTGTTACTTATGGGAACAATGGGACACTTCTAGCCTTGAGTGTCACACAACTTAAAAAGCAGAGACCTGATTACTTACCTAGTTCAGAAGAAGACTTTGAGAGCCCTTCATCTGGACCTTCAATGTGATTATTCATCAAATCGTCGATTCTGTTTGCTTTAAACTGTGGATCTAATACTCGGCCTGGACCCCGAGTGAAACGTGGGTAGAATTTTTTGGGAAATGGCCCGTGGGGCCCAGACCCCTTGATGGGCACATTCCTAAGGGGCTGAGTCACTTCACTGAAGTTAAAATAAATGAAAAGCAGAACCGTCCAGGTAGCAGATGTAAAAAGGCACCCATAACAGAAATATCGAGCTGTGACGCTTCCCATTATAGACCTAGCGTAGCTCAAAGGCCATTTTCAATTTCCTAGAAAAGAAAGATACCCATGTTAGCCCTACAACACTCCTTGATCAGCTACTGAATGCACTCACCAATTCCCAAACCACCCTACCTACCCATTGTTACCAGAGGGGGAAAAATATGCAATGTGTTAACGTTTAGAAGAACAAAGCAACAAAATAGCTGACATGTTTGCCTTGCGGTTAATGAACACTCCTTCACCTTTGCTCTGGATTGCTTTCAGTGTGGTCACTGGTTTGTTTTGTTTTGTTTTGTTTTGTTTTGGATTTGGTTTTTTCGAGACAGGGTTTCTCTGTGTAGCCCTGGCTGTCTTGAAATTCACTCTGTAGACCAGGCTGGGCTCGAACTCAGAAATCCGCCTGCCTCTGCCTCCCAGAGTGCTGGGATTACAGGCGTGCACCACCACCGCCCGGCTTGGTCACTGTTTTGAGCTCTAACTTTCAAGAATAGAGTACAAGTAAGGCATGTACCATCACAGGACATGTATTCGAGACAGCAGGAATGTGGTCTCATATCTGTAATCTTAGTACTCGAGAGTCTACGGCAGGGTGACCCTCTGAGTTCCTGGCCAACCTGTGCCACAGCCAACGAATTCCAAGACTGGCCTATAAACTGAGACCTTAATTCGAAACTAAAAGCAAACCCACTTCCCTCAAAAACCCCAAATACAAGCCAATAAAATCCCTATAAACAACTTGAAAAGGATAGTACTACTTTCTATTCAAAAGTTTTACCTATCCCAGAGCCTATTCTAGTTCTAACAGTTACTGTCAAATAGTTTTAGTAGTTCTGTTTTTCTCTCTCCTTAGGATGTCATGTGAAGCACAGCTGGAACCAAGTGTCACATCAAACAGCACAGAAAATAGTCCAAGTGAGCTAAGGCAAGGAGATGCTGCCTCTAAAATCCATGAATTTACTGCAGAAGAGACAACTTATAAATTACTAATTTCTGTAGCCAATTAAAATCATCCCCCAAAATAACAGACAAAGCAAATTAAACATTAAATATTTAATTAAACATTAAATTTCTTGAACAAGATTACGCCCTCAACCCAGATGGTAAACAGCTCTGTTTTTAAATTACTTGCCAACCAAGAACTACTAGACAGTTCACAAATCAAGTTAAAAACAAAAGTGATTCAAAGCTAGAGTAAAATGGTAACAGTAAGAAGAGGATGCTGAAATGAGTGGCCATGAAGGGCTCAGGACCGATGTCACTGAGCCTGTCAGCCAGGAGTACCTTTGAAACTAAAGACATATGTGAAAAATGCAGGTGYAAGAAAGCATCTGGAAGAAAAGTCCAAGAAGCCTTTACCAGGAAAAACAAGTCATAGATTTGAAACATGGGAAAGCAGAATTGTGACCTTTAAGACGAAGACTGCGTTTCAACTAAGAAAGACATTYTAACTGCCYAAYAGGCTCAGGGGCAGGCAACTCACAAGCAGACGCCAACAGAAACAAAAGTACAGCATGTTCAGAAGGCCATGGGGTGCTGAAGGCCGGCCATAGACATGTTGCTTTGACCCACACCAGCTATGCAGCAAAACTGATGTTTGCAGCGAGTCCTCCTCAAGCACCACAGGCCTTCCTTCTCTTCCA
>BDUI01000334.1:290075-304336 GCA_002335545.1 Apodemus speciosus | reverse complement strand
AAATGGGGACAGTTACAGGGAAAGATTAATGTCTGTGGGAATAGCACCCATTGATTGGACTGGCTCATGAATGTTTGCATTCAAAGGAAAGGAAGTCATGAGGAATGGAGTTGAGAATGATGCAGAACAGGGAGGTGAGAGGGGACTGGCAGAAGAGGAGGGAGGGGAAGCTGTAATTGGGATACAAAGTAAAAAAAAAAAAACACTAATAACAATTACAAAAACACTAAAGTGGGGATATATATATATGAAGACAGCTAATGTTGACCTCTGGCCTTTACAGGCACATTCCCAGATGGGTTCTCACAATCGTATACACAGAAAACACATAATAAAATAATACACCACAAAATAATGATAATAAGAATGGAATTTCTGTGCAGTTGCCATATGGAATGGTATACTTTCCAATTTTTATTTCTTCATTTTAAAGATGAAACTCAAACTAAGTCAACACTGATTTCCTTTTCTAGGACTTGTGGATGAAAAAAAATGAGTTCCAGTTTGACTCTGTAACAATATAACTAACTCTTAGGAGTTTTATGGCATTTTGTATCTGCTAAAAGTTTTTGGTCTCAAAGGGAATACATACAACCTATTTTTAAATATTTTGGTATTTTTCATTTACAATGGAAATGATTATATACTAATTATAAACATTTGTATGAAAATAAATTTTGTTCATAAGATAGTACAAAAAGAAAAGGAAAGAAAGAATGGAAACTGAGGTGGTGTGGTAGCTCTAGTCATCAATCGTGACATCCAGGAGGCAGAGGCAGGGATATCACTGTGAATTTCTTCCAGGCTTATGTACACTGTAAATTTCAGGATCACCACAGCTGCTTAGTAGACTACTCCTGGCTCAGAATGCCAAACAAACAAAAAACAACCAAAGGAAAACTAGTGGAGAGTGAAATCAGAATGCATGGGGTCTCCAGTCCAACTAACTTTCACGGCCTTTAAAAGTATTCCAACTTGTTTCCTCTCTCAGCTTGATAGTCACACTTGGTCACGTAACCCCATGTTAATATTCACACTTGGTCATGTATCCCTGTGTTGATATTGGCACTTGGCCATGTGTCCCCATGTTGATACTCATACTTGGTCATGTATACCTATGACAGTCCCATAATCTGGACATTCCTATTGGGTTGACTACATGAGACAAGTGAAAGTGGTGAGATTTAGCACATGGTGGAGGACAGGCATGCAGGACAGGAGGATGCAGTGGTACATCTTATCATATTCTTTTCAAGCATGTACACAGTGTCTGTCCATCCAGATCAACATTTTCTCTTCATTAAGCATGTTACCTTGATAGCGACCAATTCCATTTATATCCCCATTTCTTAATTTTAGGGATAACAAACCTTAAATGGCCAGTACAATCTCAAGGTCTACATTGTGATTCTGCTTGGCATATTTAGTTTCCCCTATCATGTCAAATCTCAGGGCACCAGTGTTTATGATTTTACATGGGAAACATCTCAGCAAGCTTTACCAACTTATACCTCTCCATAACCAGTGACCTGTTTTGTCATTGTAAAAAAGATATAACCATTTTCAGGTGTCACACACAGTAAAGTAATCCAGTATATATGTACATACACACATACATACACACATGTACATATATACATATACATATATGTATATAAGCTTTCTGTTTTGTATGTTTTTTGTCAAGCTCATTTAATGTGGCATTACAACCTGAGAGAATACATGGTATTTGAAATGTCAAATTTTCCTCTGCTCTCTGCCCTAACATATATGTGTGTGTGGTACATTGTCCAATCTTCAGAATCTCTTTGTCCACCCATCAGATCACAGACACTGAGGAACAGTCCACTTTAGTACTTTTATCAAGGAGACCTGCACAGAAGTCACAGGGACACCTGCATAGAAGGAATAGCATCTGAAGGCATAGGTCATGGCTTGTTCAGTCTCTACTACCATGAGGAAATAGACTAACCAATCTGCATACTCTCACTCAAAACCAATGGCCCCTGCAGCTAGTGGCCAGAGTCTGTGTCCTCATCCTCTCTGAATTTGCTTCTCAGAAGCAGGTCCAGAGCATCTTAGGTAAACTGCCAATATGGAGGAGGCTCTGAATCTGAGCATGCTCTCTCACACTTAGATTCTAGGACTGGATCATGCAGACTTGTCATGTAACAGTCTCCATGTGTCCTGTTTTTTGCTACTTGTAGCCTAGGCAACCAACCACACTCTATCCTGTCAGGAAGAGCTTGTTCTCCCAGGTTATTGACTGCACAGTGGTTTTTGAATGAGATTAACAACCTACACCTCTGCCATCACCTCCTTCCCAGGATCCTCAGGGGGCTACAAGCTCAGTCACAACATTAATGGCATATGGATCTCACACCTCTCCTTAGAGAAAATCAGTACAGTACAGTACAGAAATGTATCTCTATTTCCAAAGGGATGTGAGAGATTGGCAAGATGCAGTCCTAGAGGCAAATGAGGCTTAACTGATGAAACATATTCTAATGGCATCACCATGACAACAGTCAGGGCATAATTAGAATCCCTCTTGTAGCACCAGCTTTTAAAGGTACTTGCTGCAGTGTTGAGAGCAGCAGAGCAACACACCTAAGGTACTGAAATGTGCTCATGAACATGCTGCCTGCTACCTTGTGAGTATGTAAATCACATCCTGGTCTTCTCACACAGGTATCACCCCTCCAGAGAGTGTGAAGACAGAAATGGAGCACACTGGGTTGAGGGCTTCACTACTCAGAAAGGGGGATGGTAGAATTTGAAGGTCGAATGTGATTAAAACTGTTCACCTCATGCCTTGGAATCCAGGTGGGCAGGTAAAGTGTCTTCCACAAAGGTATAAGGGCCTGAGGTTCGATTCCCAGCCCTCACTCAAAGTCAGGCATGGAAGGACACAGCCATAATCCTACTGCTGCTAGGCAGAAAACAGAGGAATCCTGGAACTAGTACTCCTACAGATGAAGCCAAACTGGAGAGTTCCTAGATTGTACAAAAGACCAGTATGCACACATGATGGGATGCAACAGAGGAACACACACAGAATCAACCTCTAACCTCTGCCCACACAGGCACAGCTGCTTACACTGGCACACATATGCAGGCACATACTCATTCAGAGCATATAGAATAGTGAAGTTCAAAGCCCTGGAGCAAGATTAAGAAATGCAATTGAGGGAGGTAAAGATGAGTAAGTAGTCAGTGATTATGGCCAAGTGAGATTATCAACATTGCTCAAGTAACCAGGGGGTGGTAAACAGGGCTACCTCATCCCCTTAGAGAAACATCGGGTAGGGCAAGCAAGGAGCGAGGGTGAGGGCTCCCAAGACACTCCAATGACTGGGACAGAGTTCTTGGCCAAGCGCTCAGTGTTCTTATACACTGTAGGAATAAGTTTTCTGGAGGTTGTGATAATTAGGCTAGCAGCTGAACCTGAGTCAACATTAAAGGTTCCTGCATCCCCAGGACAACAGAGTCACAGGGGATCCTGTTGTTCATTGAAGTGGCTCTCTTGAGTACCCAACAAGGTGGAAATTAGGCCTTATGGTTCCATGGCCATCCTCCTATGCTGTCATCTAACTCTGAAACTTTGCTGTTTTTACCCTGAAGAGGGGCAGGTAGGGATGCTGGATGCAGAGGCCATGAGGAAGACAACCAGGTAGCTGAAGTATCAAGTAGCGGAAGATCTCATAGGAGGAAAACACAGCACTACTTTAGAGAGGGACTGTTGAAAGAAACAAGATAAGTATTGCTCTTTCAAAGGGAGAATTAGTGCAAAGTAACCAGGAAAACTTAAGTGCAATGGAAATTTAACTCATCACAGTCAGTAGCATGGCTCAGACAATGTGTTATAAAACTCACAAAGTGTAACACAAAACAGATGTCTCCAGAATTAGAGAGGAGACCACTGCCCAGTTTCTTTACCTCCCACAATCTCTGACATGACCACCCTATGAAATCCCACTTAACATAAAAACAGGAGGCAGGCGTTCACAGAAGAAAACATGCTTTCACAGTTGGAACGAGGTTTCCTGACATCTGGTACAATCAGCAGACAGTTCATCCTTGAAAAGAAGCAAATCAATTCCATGTCAGGAAAGTTAAAATACATGTGTACAACCTGGTGCACCACTCTGGTCAGAGAGATATAGGTGGTGCCCTGTACAGAGCCTGCAGGTCAAGGGGCACTTGAGGATGAAGGATGACAAACAGGGGAGTCAGTGACATGTCTCACAGATGCTCCCCTGTCACCTAGTACACAAGAGGTTCTGCTTCTTGTGTCCAAATGGCCTAGGAGAAGGGTTACCCTGGTAGAATACCTTCACCTACACAGGTATCAAGGCACCCAATTATGGCTGCCAGGAATGTCTTTCTCTGCTTCCTCCAGCTCCCTCTGTCATTCAGAAGCTATATAGTGGGTGCTGTTCCTGAGCTACTGTGAAGAGCTGCCCCAAGATTTGAATAAAGTCCATTCAGAAGTAACAAGATAAAAATGAGCCTGGAGGTTAAGAGCAAGTTCCTCTTACCACACATGGCTTTCGGGTTCCTATTGCAGAATGGTTGCTATGCAGCAAACTGATGCAATGGACAAGACCTACGTTAACTAAGTCAACTCTGCTACCCTGAACCCTGTGTGGCATGCAGGCAGGTAAAATGCTTCCCCTTTTGTCAATTCACCTAGGAGTGAATTTCTGCACTCCCATCTCTTGGATGATTAGAGTTTTTAGCAGCTACAAAAAAACAAACAAACAAACAAACAAACAAACAAAAGAAAAACAGCACACACAGATCACCAATACGAAAACTAATAGACTCATATAGAGCACTTTCCACTGCTGACCATTGAGCACTAAGGGAACACATGATGGGCACCTGCACAGCCCTCCCCAGCTTCCAGTCAATATTATGTGTACACTCAGGCCATAGTTAGACACAGTGCCATTACAGGAAAAGATGGGACTTGTAACCTAAGTCCCTACAATCATTCACCACGTATCACCAATTTCTGAGGCCATAACGATGCCCTCCAAATCTTCGTTCAGTACAGTGCTTATCC
Source organism: Apodemus speciosus (assembly GCA_002335545.1). Lineage (NCBI taxonomy): Eukaryota > Metazoa > Chordata > Mammalia > Rodentia > Muridae > Apodemus > Apodemus speciosus. Next base: position 299,265 of record BDUI01000334.1, on the reverse strand, counting down.
ACTCCGTAGTCTGTCAATGCTGGCCCCTGCAGGCATATGGGAGCTTCTAATCTCTTTGCCTCCTAGTCTAAATGAAACTATGGCTTCCCTGGCCTGCCCGAGTGTCTTTAAATTGCTATATTAGTGAAATGAAGAGCTAGAGGATAGGTAGAGGTGGGAGGGGGTGACACACAGTTCTGCAATCCCAAGTTGACTTCTGCTATGCCCATAATTGAGTGGACACATGGGAAATTCCTCTAGAGCCCCACCATTTGGTGTGGCTAAGAAGGATAACTTCTCTTCTTCCATATAGGTTCACACGATTGGATGTTTTACCCTCTCTAGTACATTGGGCAGCTGCCCTAGGCCTGCAGTCCATGACTTCAGTTTCAGGAAGCTGCAAGTGGATCTTTCTCTCCTACCCAGCACATGCACCCCAATGTATGTAGTAATCTTTCTTGTGAGGGCACTCAATAAACTGACCTCAAGAAGACATGTGGATGTATGTCTTCTATATATACATAGATATACATATACATATGGTATTGGTTCTTTCTAACAAAAAGTTGAAGGAGGTGTTGAGATTAAGAAAAATCAGTGAAAACTCTCAGTGTATGAATCACAGTACAAACATTTGGGGATCGCTGGTACCCAGTTTTCTTCCGTATACGCACCACGTAGCACCACATCCAAAAAGGCATGCTGAAAGACAGGCGGGGTAGTTGAGATCTTTCTAATGACAATTCCAATCACAGCACAAGTGTTGGGACTCATTCAGTGGCATTGACCTGCCTTGATCTCAGAGCAGTCCATGCCCCTGAGACAGCAATGCAGCATCTTCTAAATGCATTTTCATATCTATCCTCTGGGGGTCAGCACCTCAGCCTTCTCACATCCACTACTTGAGCATCCTCTGGAACATCTTCAGGCTTTCCTGCTGCCTCTCCAGCTGGCACATGTCTTCTGGCTCCTGCTGCTGCCGAGGCCGCTCTGGCAGGGGGACAGGTCTGTTGGCTCCCAGGCTGAGGGTGAGGCCATTGAGGCCCTGCACCAGCATTTCCCAGGAGGGAGGGTTGGGGGCTGCGTTCCTCTGCCCACTCCTCGCAGCAATATTCTGCACGTGGCCCTGGTATTGAAGCTGATTTTGAGCTTTGTCGCCTGAGGGAAAGCCTCTGACATCTCTTTCAAGCAGGTAAGGTGCCATGTGATCCCGGTGCCAGCGTCTCGAGTGCCTCAGGAAGACTTTCTTCCTCTGAGGAAAGCCCTGCTTCTCCCAGTACTGCTGCCACAGGGCCTTCTTCTCCCGGGCCTGCTGCTGGAACAGCCGCTCTGACAGAGGAGCAGGGACACTGGAGCTGGGGCTGGGGCTGACACTGAGGATGCTGAGGCCCATGCTTAGCTTTTCTGAAGAGGAAGACTGAGGGGCTGCTGAGGCCTCTTGGGAGCTCGTCACAGTGGCTATGTGGGAGGGCACAGAAATTGACATTGGATCCCATTTCTGCAGTGGATCCATGGGGGTCTAGTCTGAGCTGGGGGCCACACTGAGCCCTGGTTCCAGGAAGAAAAGTGAAAGTGGAGGCTTGTGGAATAACTAGGCGAGAGCGAGGAGGGATGTGTGCAGCCAGGAAAATCCAGACTGTAACAAGAGGAGAGAAGAGAAGAAAGAAAGCTCATGATTGTTCATCTCACTTTTCCTGTCCCTCATCTTCAAAGTGGGGCCACCTCCCAGGCTTCTTCTGAGAGTTACATGAGATGATACATGTCCAGAGAGCTTAGCTCAGGGCAGTGTACATCGACAGCATCTCTGGCACAACTGCAGTATTCTCTCTTGTCTGACAGCTCATGAGGAAGGTATCATCACATAGCGAATCACACTGATTCTTGTCTCTCTTCCCCCCAACTCTCAGAGGCAACTCTACTGCAATGTATGGACAGTGATAGCCATTCTTCATGGTGGTGCCCCCATATATCTGCAGGGCAGGATTTTATGAGCTTACAAGGAGTTGTCCTCCAGGAGCTCGCCCATCTCTAACTTCTCACCTTACTGATCATTGGCTCACATGCTCTCCTAGATTCTACTCAGTTACCTGTGTGAACTCTTCCATGACATGCATGGATCATAACCAAATCTCCCTCTTTGTGATAAGAATGGAAGGATACTGACAGATGATTGTGACTCTGAGGTGGCTCCTTTCTGTGTACCAACATGTGATATTAGTCAAAAGCCTGAAAGTAACCAATCCCAAAATTAGTTGTTGGACAGGCATTTCCTGATATAGCACTTAGAGCTGTCTACTGGTCCTCAATTTGATATGGTATCTCCTTTACCTTCTAAGTTCCTTGAGCCACCATCAATTGGCCTGTAAAGACTATTTTGGTCTTCATTTTTGGTTGATGTTCATTTTTTGCATTCTGCAACTAAGGTTCATTGTCCTTTCAACTTGTGACTGGGAACTGCTTCCCCAAGGCATGAGTGATTGCTGCAAACTGCTGTGTTACCGAAAGGAGTCTCCTCATCCATAGGAAAGAAGGGAAGGTGAAGTACTGAGGGTAAAACAAAAGAGGGACCAGATGACCTGGGGATAGGAAGCATCCACCATGGAGGGCAAAGTCTGGTCATCACTTATGGATGGGAACCTAGGAGTCACATCTCTGCCCACAGATAGCAGCAAGACGGAGCTGACCAAGCATGCAGTGTCCTCAATAACTCTATGTCAGGCACTGTTGACCTTTTCCCCTGGGGTAGATATGCTGAGTTCCAAGAGCAAACCATCTGGTCTATGTTTCCCTTCCTGTAAAACTAACCTTGGATGTTTTGTGTCACACTGTGCCTTCCAATTCAGAATAGAAGTCAGGTCTAACACAGATCACCTCCATGTAACTGGTGAGGTAAAATTCCATGACCATGTGAGATCAAAGAGGTCACACTGGGGTGTAGTGGCATTGCTCAGCTGACCTGCTTCCTGCTTTTCTGAGGTGAATTTGGAAAGACAATCACAGAACCCTGCAGGCTGGGGCAGCCAGCATCAGGAAGGCTCCCTCACATTGCTAGGGCATGAGGAGACAGCCAAAGAAAGACACATTCCATGCTTGGTAACCCATTCTTGGGGAAATCAAGGTAAGATAGCTACTGCATAGGTGTGGAGAAATGGCTTCTAAGGAGCGGGTGCTTATACATGTCTCTAGGCAGTGCTCCAAGTCAGCTCTCAACTATCCAAGCTCATGGGCTGGAAATTGGAGAGATAGAGCAAGGAGAGAGGGGTGGGAAGACAGAATAAAGAACACGAAGAAACTATTAGAGAAAGAGACAGAGGGAGGGAGAAAGGGAGGGAGGGAGGGGGGATTCCACAGTGTCCATCAAAGTCTCAAAGTCGTAAGAAAATGCACCACTGCCCACTTTTAACCTGCTCTCAACATTGCTTTTGCTTTTTCATGCAGTCACTGAGCAAGGTCCCTCGCATGGATGCAGTAACTGTCCCTTCCATTTCACTGGCAACTGCACACAGTAGCCATGGTCAGAGGGAGCATGTATAGTTTCACGGTGCCTAGTGAGAGGGAAGCCACAGCACAATGGTTTTCTCTTATAGGTCTTCCCTTACTATAAACAAGCTCCTCTCCTCAAGATATTCAAAATCTTCTACAAACCTTTCTCACTCAACATGTACTTCTCTCGCTCTTTCCTGGAGGCAATGCTTTTAGAGGAAACCAACTTACTACTCAAATGCCAACTTGGCTTTCTCCAAGGTATGGATCTGTCCACACACATTATCTCTGTACTGCAAAGGAACCCTTCTTATTAGGCATGTGAGGTCCAGTCTGTCAGACAGGTATCCATACAACACATCAATCTGTAGAACCCTGAGAGTCTCACATGTTATCACCTTCAACTGAGAGAGGGGCATGTTTTATTGAGTGAGTACAAGGGATGAAGAGGCCTCTGTTCTCAGCCCTACTGTTTGGGGGTGATATTTGGAAAGGTGGACCATTTCTTTGTGTGGCACCCATGTGAGAGTTCATCTTTGTGGAAGGCTGCTGACACCATCATCCCTGCTGCGTAACTGGCTCTAATCCACACTGGAGAGTAGCTTTCTTGTCAGGTCTCTCACATGCCTTCCTGTACTCAGTACATATTAATTGGAAGCTTCCAAGTGCACTAAGGCCTGAGCTGTGAGTTCACATGCATCCCTTCTATCTGGAGGGTAAAGAGTTGGGCAAAGCCATTGTTGCACCCACCAATAAGTATTTTTTTGGCCTTAGACTGGATGCATAAACAAAAATAYATTGTGTCTCAGGATCAGGTACCACAGGAACCAAACTTAGCAAGCCCAGGATACCTGAGAAAGCTCCTAAGGCATGACCTTTGCTTTGCCACTCATAGGAATACATTGCAGTTCACTGCTATAATAGTGCAGACTACAGACTTCTGGGTAAAAGGACAGTGTGGTTGAAGGGTCTGAGGTTCAGAGCAGGGTGGCACCAGATGTGCCCAAAGTGGTAGCCCTTGACCCTGATAGATAAGGCATACCTTTTGGGAAAGGGTAAGGATTTGGACATATTACCTTTAAAGCAGTGGCCAGGCTTTTGTGGTAGCTAAGAGGATCCCAGTTCCCTTCAGACATCCCTTCACTTATATTTTGCACTATTGATGGAGAATGCATTCTACCCAATGTTTCTATAGAAGTATGTACTCAATCGCACTCATCATTCCAGAGCTTGGAGCAGAATAGTGCCCTCTAATTACTTTTATGAATTCAATGGTACCTCGATATCTCATCAAGCCAAAAACTGGGAAGGTGATCTCTCTTACAATGGTCCAAATGAAACAGGCTGTTGGGACAACGGTGAAGCTGCAGCTTAGTGGGCAATTTCTACACTGGGTGTCTAAGAGAGAACTTTATAGGGACCATGCTGTTGAGGGTGGACAAAAGAAATAAGAGCAAGTTAGAGAGTTGTATATAGCTAATGGGGTATTAAGATCATGGTTGAAAGCTACAAGTTGGAGAGGACTGAGATCTTCACTTGGAGACCTGTAGGAAGGGGCATAAACCATGTGGCAGAGAGGACTTCTGGGCATGCCAGGTGCTATGTACTTGAACCCTCTTGGCACAGACATATACCTCCTCGGGGCTGAGGCATTAGATATCACCAGTGAACAGAAAAGATCATTGAAAACTATGCCTTGAGGAATCCCACAATTCTAATCCCAGGTTAGATGATTGGGCTAAACTGAGAAGAAAAAGGCAAAAGGAAAATAAAATACAGTGTGCCACATATTAAATCCATCATTTCATGGATACAGTGTGGAAGCATAGTCTCACCTCGGTCTTGTGACCCTTAGTCCAGGAACCACATCTGATGACACACTGTTCTCTTCCTTCAACAGTCGTTGCCCAGTCATGGAAGCTCGGGGCTAGCAAGCAAGCTCTGAGTTAGAGAATGGAATTTCTGTGGCCTTGAGGAATATGTGGGTGACCTTAATGTGCTTCACTTAAGTAAGCCAACTGCTCCATCACCCATGGAAGCTGCTCCAATTTTAAAGCATGAATATGTCCTCAGCTAAGTTCTGTAGTCAGAAAGGATAGTTTATTGTCTAACAATTTTTATTAATTTATTATCCTTCATTCTCTTACGTTATTTCTTTTTCATTTTTAGTTCAGGTCTCACTTTTAGTTTAGCTTGGACTGAAACTCACTTTGGAGCATAAAATCCTCTCAGAAGTATAGTCACTTTCCTACCTCAGCCTCCTTGGGTATTACAGGAATTGGTCACTGTGTCTACTGTATATGCATGGATGTGTGTGTGAGTGTGTGTGAGAGACTATGTCTCTATGTCTGCATCTGAGAGAGTGTGTGTGTGTATGTGTGTGTATGTCCTACACACTTGTACCCATTCTAAGGTACAAACTACATGTGTACACTATTTGCCAAATGGACTGAATCTTATCATGCAGCCTAGACCTGTCTCTCACTTCTGATTCTTCTGTCTTGGTCTTCCAAGTGCCTGAGGGAGTGGCATGCTCATATCAATCTGCTTTTCCTTAAAAACTACCAAGGCATATAAGTTCTTGAGCTCAATGTTGTAAACATGGGTCTCCCAATGTCGGGGAATACATACTACTAGATTCAATATTGACTACCAAATCTACAGGTTTCTCAACAGGAATGTGGCTATTCTAATACAGGACGAGGAGGGGAAATTCCCTACTTCATTACATCTGAGCAGTCTTCTTTAGACTCTTGAGAAAATATCTGAAAAATTGATCTTCAGTGGCTCCACACAATGCAAGACCACATTTTACCTCTGTAGAGTCTCTGCAACAGACTGTTTCAACCAAATAACTTTATCCATGGAAACAGATAAAGCATATCTCTGGACCCCAGTTTAATACCCTCACAACGTGCCTCCAGTTATTTTATGTTTCACTGTGAACGAAGTGCCACGGACCATGTGCCAAAGCAGCTGTTTTGTCAGTTTTTGGGCTTCACACCTGGTGTGTATGTCTGTCTTTTGAAATTTGGGTTCAAATTGGAGGTTAACTAGGCTAATGCCTTCTTGATTCATCTTCCGTCTGATGATGTCCACATGGCAAGAGTTTCAGACTGTGTCTTTGACATGTCTAGATTCATGGACTCTAGAAAAATGTGCTACGATCAGTCTGCAGCTCTAAGCAAACACACCTTACAATGTCCTTGGGTGTACCTGCAGAGCACTATGGGGCATAGCCAAGGACCAAAATATAACAACAGTACCATACTGCACACAGTCCCCTTCATGGCTGGATGCTGCCAGTCAGTGCAAGGCACTGTTCCCACTTCAGTAATTGGATCTGAGGCCACACACAGAGCTGAGAAGTGACCAAGGATGTCTCAAGTCTACATCAACAGTGAGGGCCTGTGGGACATAGAGGAGACTCAAGACTGACCATGCTTGAGAAGAGTGGTGGCCAAGGTCATGGCCCAGTTAGATCTTAGGAATACCACCACAAAAAGCCTTGGTAAAGGGGGTATCACCAAGGCTTATGGTTGCATGTATACAGTTTCAGTAGGAGAGTAACTTACCAGCTTATTGTCTCTGTGAACTATTTCACCGCCATGTATCCTTGCACTAGCAGGAAAGAAAAAGCCAGTCTGGTGTCATACTTACATTGACTCCTGAGAGATGAATACAGAGGTCGTATCTTCCAATCCAGCTTTGGGCATTAGAAAGTGTTTTCATTTATTTGCATATGTTTACTTTTGTCTGTATGGGGTATGGAATAGGCTACCACTGAGATATATTTCCAACCTTCTTTTTAGACTTTTTCTTTTGATACAAATGCTCCAAACAGGACACTGGCTGTCCTAGAACTTACTCTCTAGCTCTGGATTAAAGGTTGTGTTCCTCCTGGCTCCGTAATGTAGAGAGCTGAAATTACAGATTTATACCTGCAGGCCTGTGTATTACTTGTGTATGAAGACAAGCACATGGACCCCTTCCTCTTTCAAGCAAAGAATTGAACAGTAATCTTACTCCCAGGAGATGGCTATCAATCCTCTCCTCTTCATCTTAAGGTTCATTTACCTGGTATGCCCCATGGTGGGTTGAGAATTGACAATTGATTCGTATGTTGTCCCTACAGGAAAACTCAGTATAAAAAATACAGTGATGACACATGTGGTAATAGCCAGCCAGTCATTATTGTACCAGTAATGGACCGCCCTCAAAGTCAAGAAGTTGTGTACTAATTATGCACCTGGTCACTATTATAATCTCTTAAGGAAATTGAACTATACAAACCAACATGTCTGAGAAGCCCATGTTGGGAAGAGTGCTTCCTTTCCACTTGCAGTTTTAGTCCATATGACTGTTTAATGGTTCCCAAAATTTGTGCCAAGATGCAGAGGAATTAACCATCTGTAGTCAGAGTCAGCTGCCTTACTGGTGGGGACACAAGCAACATTATTACACTGCCCTCATGGGAAATGGGCATATAATGTTGATGTAGAGGGTGAGATAAGAACTCAGAAAATCCTTCAACATCTAGGATTTGATATTGAAGAGCCCAAAGTGACCTTTGCTTCACTCTGTTCTGTCTTGTGGTCAGGTAGATAGAGAGCACTTCCTAAGAGGAAATGGTCTGATGAATATGTTAATCTGCAGCAGGGCTGATATACGGGGAAGAAGAAAACACAAGGACTGTGATACACATCATGCACATCACTCTTCTCAAGCAAAAATCACAAGTGAAACCAGTGCCATCTGACACTAAGTGTCGAATTCACAAAGGACAACTGAGACACTCTACAGTTATGCATGTGCTATGGCATTCTGGGAGAAAAACAGAGGCACAAAAGCAAATCATCAGCTCCTTAGGATTGTCCAGTTGTCATTCAGTGGCTACATGACCACCAGACAGTTGGCCTCTCAAATTCTTTCTTGTTTACACTGAGTCAAGATATACCTTTTATACTTGGCCATGAAAAGACAAGGACATCATGGCTAGAGGCACTGAAAGGCCCCTTGGATCAAGTAGTAACTGTGTATGTAAGACCATCAGAAGAATGGGGAATCCAGGTCAGATTTGTTGACAAGGAGATGGGGGAGGAAGGGAAGGAGATTAGTGAGAGAAAGGAGATGGAGGGAAAGAATGGTCAGCATGCAGATGTGAGAGAGACAAGAAGAGTGACAAGTGAGAGGGGGAAAGAGAAGGTTCCTGAGGTTCTAAGGTCTATGGAGTGTACTCATACTTGTGACTGAATCACTGAGGTCAAATACTGCCAAGATGCACAGTGAGAATGAATGGGCACTTCCAGCTCTAGCTGCTAGAATCAAACCTGCTATGGCTAAACATGCCAATTTGTAGTGGAGGATATGGAGCTTGAACAAAGTGGAAAATACTTGGTTTTCAAGTCCTGTGCTACTACTCAACACTTAAGTGCCTTAAGCTCATCGGAGACTCCTGCCACCCTCTTCAGGACCTCATTGGGCAGGTAAAAGACAGGATGTAAGGTCCCCTTGCTGCCTGTAACTTGCAAAGCTCACCTTACTTCTATATCAAGGGGTTAGGTATGGAAGTGATGAGGTCATAGCACATAGTCGGTTGTTCTTAGAGGTAAGTTATGTCCTTACTCCCTGTACAAAAAAAACGCTGGGTCACACAGTGAAACATCTTTCCTTCTTCCATGTATTTAATTCTTCAGTGGAAAAGAATCCCTTTTCCCATGCTATACTA
>BDUI01000334.1:251424-273937 GCA_002335545.1 Apodemus speciosus | reverse complement strand
CTGGATACCAGAAGACAAAGAAAGTAAGCAGATTTAAAACATTTTATCATGCAAAAATAGATGCCCTCTCTAAGTGTGGAATGGTAGAACTATGATTAGTGAAGCCATTACACATTCTCTGTGTCTCAATCTCTCCCTCTTCTTACTCCTCCCCTTCCTCCCTCTCTCTCATCCAGAATAAATGAGTTTGCAGAGAGGGAGACTAGAACAATATGCCCTATATACACTACCACAGTCCACATGGAAAAAATAAGAATTAGACTGTAATCAAAAAAGCCCAACCTGTGCAAATGAGCAGTAAAAGTCCCAATCCCTCATGCTTCTAGTCTGCCTCCCAGCTCTAGCCCGCTTCCTCCCTTAGAAGTGTATTCTTTCCTGATAAACTGCATCTATTTCTGCTGTTACCTTCATTTTCTTTATTCGGTTCCCAGTTGGGACACAAGAATCTGGAAATCCCAGCAGATGGCCACAAAACCACAATTTCCACTACTATCACTGGTGCCTATAATCTCAGCACTAGGAGACTAAAGATTCCCAGGAGTTCAAAGTTAGCCTGGACTATACAGCAATTATCAGGTTAACCAAGACTACATATGCATAGCAAGACATGTTTCATTAAAAAAGGAGATAACTACTATACATAGTATCAAATACTGTAGATAACAAGAATAACTGTCAATCTACCCTCACCAGCCGACAAGCTAAAAGAAAAAAAAATCTCTTGAGTATTTATATAAAGCACCATCTACCTGAAACAGGTATTTATTTACTGCTTTTAACATTTATGATTCTGGAGACAGCACATCACATATATGGGGTCAGTTATCAATAACGTCAGGAAATATGAAAGAGAACATAAAGGTTTACCAATGGCTATTGTCAGTCTCTAGACAATATATTGGCTTAAAGGATGCTTTTCTGTCCTGGAATCCAAGGATGAGTAAAAGACACCCAAGTAAGAATGTCAAACAACAAGCAAAGACTTTTTGTAAATTGTAATAACATACTCATACCCATAAGAAAGTGGAAGGAAAAGTCATTTAAGAAACTGCAGTCCCTGCACCTACACCTGTGATGACTTCCGCACTGACCAAAGGGCATGAGTGAATCCCAGACTAGCTTGGCTGCCTGGTGCTGAGCAAAGGTGCAGTGCTGGCATCATATGGGGACCTGGAAAAGGATGAGCAGACAGTCAGCGCCATCTCAGAGCTGGTCAGCACTGCCTGTGGCTTCCGGCTGCACCATGGCAGGAACATCCCTTACAAATGTCTGTCTGTGGTCTTTGGTGAACACACTGCTGGTGACTGTGTCAAGACAGAGGGTGTTCATGGTGAAGAGGCAGAACCCAGGTCAGGAGCCTATAGACATCTGAGCTATAAAAGGCACTGGCTGGAGAAGAGGACTGCCTCTGGGGCCTGTGGTGTGTGTGTGTGTGGGGGGGGAACCTGTCTTCTATTGTTCTTGTGCTCATCACCTCCTAGCCCCCACCCAAGGCATAAGGCATAGAGACTTCTGCGCTAAGGGAAAGAGAGACTAGGGGATCTCTTTTTTCCCTTCTGCATAATAAACACTAGTCCAACCCTTCCACAGCTAAAAACAAAAAAACAAAAAACAAAAACAGAAATCAAAAAACAAAAAACCTGTAATTACGAAGCCAGATAGATGACCCAGCAATTAAGAACACTGGCTGCTCTTCCAAAGGATCAGGGTTCAATTCCTAGCACCCACGTGGCAGCTCACAAACTCCAGGAATCTAACACCCTCACACAAACATACATGTAGGCAAAACACCAATACACATGAAATAAAAATACATTAAAAAAAAGAAAACTGCAAATGCTCAGGGTTTTATGAAACACCACATTCATAAACAACATTATCCAGAAGAAATGCTCGTGTATTCAACAGATGCTGGTGTTAAGGATGGACTGCTAGACATTGCTCTGTGAATGTCCTGGTGATGACGGAGGGGCAGGGAGTGGGGTGAGGGGAGGACATAATTTGTAAAGCTCCTGTCCTTAGGAAAAATTCTTTGTTGTTTAACATTTGCATAGAAATTCAAGAATTACTTTTGTTTTCCAAATCAGGTCTGAAAGAACTTTGTCATGCATGCTACTTCTTACTAGGCCAACCTATCACAGGATAATTAGGCATGTGGTTATTACCATAATTTGCAGGAATTGTATAGTTAATGACACTCACTGCAATAATTCCAAGTTTTGTTTTAATGTGCAAATATGGGTGTCACTATGCTTTAAATATACCTACATGGAGAAAAACCTCTAAAGCAAGAATCACCAAACAGAATTAATAGTGATCATGAGGTAATGGGGCTCTGGGTAAAAAATGTTTTTATTTTGATCTTAGCCATTCTGATGGGTGTAGGTGGAATCTCAGAGATTTTTTGATTTGCAGTTGCCTGAAGACTAAGGACTTTGAACATTTCTTTAAGTGCTTCTCAGCCATTCAAGAGTCCTCTGTTGAGCATTCTCTGTTTAGCTCTGTACCCTATTTTTAAATTGGGTTATTTGGGTTGCTGATGTCTAACTTTTTGAGTTCTTTGTAAATTTTGAATATTAGTTCTCTCTCAGATGTACTCAAGAGCTAGCACATGCTGACAAGGATGTGGAACAAGGGGAACACTCCTTCACTGCTGGTGAGAGTGCAAACTTGTAAAATCACTTTGGAAATCAATTTGGCAGTTTCTCAGAAAACTTTCTACTCAAAACCCAGCAATACTAGGCATATACTCAAAAGATAGAGGAAGGATTGTGGGCCCTTCCCACAGAAACTCCACAGGAAGACCAACAGAGTCAACAAAGTTGCACCCTTGGGACTCTCAGAGTCTGAACCACCAACCAAAGAACTGGACCTAGGCCTCTCTGCTCATATGCATTAGATGTGCAGCTTGGCCTTCATGTGGGTCCCAGACAACTGGAAAGGGGGCTATGTCAAAACTGTTGCCTGTCTGTGGGATGTGTTCTTCTAGCTGGGCTGCCTTATCTAGCCTCAGTGGGAGAGGAAGAACCTAGCCTTGCAGAGACTAGATGGGGTGGGGTGGGGGTGGGGAATTGGGGGAGGAGGTACTGGGAGGTGCACTTGCTCAGAGGAGAAAGGGAGGGGAGAGGGGGAAAAGATTGTGGTAGGGCATGACCAAGAGAGAGGCAATGAGTAAAAAGTAAAATTATTTTTTTAAAAAAAATTTTTCATTAATACACTCAGAAAATGTCTACTAGAATGCAGTGAAATAAAATCTATTTGCAAAAGTGCATAAATTCCAAGGCCAGAAGGAAAAAAGAATGAGTTCCTAGGCTGCACCACTAAAGCAAGGGCAACTTGGAAAGAACAGGGCTTTGTACAAGATGCAGGGAGTTGTTTGGAGGCAATCTTGAAGTTGGTAACTTAATCTCTAGCTCCAAGATAGCAATGTTTTTTTTTTTTAAAGCCTCCACAGTAGAAAGAGGCTCTGCAGTGAGGATTTTTTTTTCCCACACTCAAAGGGAAGGTGCAGAGAGGCCCACTGCATCAGGAGATACTGCCATCTAAGAGCTGGAGAAGTGTCTAATAAGTATTGACATCAGAGAAAAGTCCATCTTTTGAGGATTTCTGCTGCCAGCCAATTAAATAAAGATGAAAAAGCCAACCTAGTGAGAGGACTGACCAGACCGACCATACCAGGAACTCACACCTGCCCAAGTAGCTAAGCACTCTACACCAATAATGGAAGCCTCCCTCAGTTCTGCTCACAGAACCATAACAACAGCATAAGAAAGCCCCTACCACATCTGGAAAGATGTTGCTCCTTGTAGTACAGTACTGGCGAATTCCAAGCGCTGTCACAGGAGTCCTGAGAGGCCTTGCCAGTCTCCCTCCTGAAGCAGGCCTGCACTTTCCTTCAAATGCTGTACTTCTCTGCTGGCCAAGGGATGCAACCGCTGTGGCAGAATGGGGCTGCTGATAAGTGGGAGCTACTGCCCAGTAGGCCACGTGAGGTGCGCCAGCCCCTGGACATACTCCGCCCACTCCGCCCAGCCTTTGATACTTACTCTCACATGGCTGCGCTTACCGCCTTCCCTGCAGCCTTCATCTGCTCTAACCCTAAAAGCCCACCTCACAGCCCAGGACACAATGCAGGGAGCCAATGGAGCCTTTCCTTCTGGGGACCCCACCTATTCACCTCCAAAGTCTCCTACTGGTGGTCATGCCCCGAGCATGCTACTGTCCAGTACCAGCCAAGTACTTCTGGACAAGTATAAAAAAAAATAAAGCTTTCTTAATTATCTTAACTCAATCCTCAAAGAAATTGAGGGTGGCAAAAAAAAAAAACCCCACATATTTACTTAAGGGGATCTTAAATAGTACTGTAAGCAAACGGGGCCCCATGAACTATAGACCTTGGCCCAGGCTCARGAGACCACCCTTTCTAGCCCAAGCTCCATCAGCCTCTCCTATTTTCTTGAAAAACAACCCGACAAACAAAAACTCCTTTCGTTTTCTGGCTGTTTCTTCAGATTTAAAAAACAGAGGGTAGTACCAACTAGGTAGGAGAGTGTAAGAGAAGAACCCCTTTCACCTACAGTGCCTCCTCACCCTGCTGAACATCCCTTCCCCAGGAAAGTTTCTTGCACTTAAACTGTTTGAAATCTACTAGTATCACAATCCCTCTAAGCTTTCCTCCCAGTGTCCCATACAGAAAAGACAATGAACAAAAGAGAGTAAACTTAACCATCCCTAGGAGTGCCTCTATGTACACCCAGAAGTAATCACTATGCTAGCTTAGTCTGTAATACTGCTAAGCTGCAGCCGGGCGCCACGGTGGCGCACGCCTGTAATCCCAGCACTCTGGGAGGCAGAGGCAGAGGCAGGTGGATTTCTGAGTTGGAGGCCAGCCTGGTCTACAGAGTGAGTTCCAGGACAGCCAGGGCTACACAGAGATAATCCTGTCTTGAAAAAAACCAAATCCAAAAAGAAAAAAAAAATACTGCTAAACTACTAACCAGGCATAAACTTAACCAAGAGAGATGAAAACAAAATCATCTTTTTTCAAGGTAGTGTGTCTTTGCAACCTTCTTAGACTCCCTACATAGTATCTGCATTTATCACTGAAAACCAAATCTCTAGAGTTGGGGCCTGTTCTTTCACGAGATTCTATGTATATTATCTTTTCCAAACAGTACAAGATTTTTTTTTTCCTAAATTCAATTAGCTGGCATCCTGGATTATAGAATATTGTAGCAGAATTCTTTGTCTGCCATTTTGAAGATGTAAGGAAAATTTTGCTCTCCCTAATGGTGTGCTTTCCAGAGCTGGTGGTCTTATGTGGCTAAGACTGAGTATATATGCTTCTAAGAATCAAAGCTTGCAAGCTTCCTGATGTAATAAAACACCAGAACACATAGTCAGAAGTGTGACCTGTGTTATAACACATAGGTCCCAAGAAGGGGACCTATGTCCTATCCCCTGTAATCTTAGTGTGGTAAGATTGTTCAGAAATATCCAGCTCAAGGAACTGTGACGTGAAATTGGGGTAGGTGATTCATATTAACCTGTTTCTTCAACTGACAGACACCAAGGAGAACCCTGAGATGGGCAAACATTAGAGTGGAACCATGGTGGCTGTTTACATTGGGCAGGGAGTCGAGCATGCAACCATGATCTTTGATCTTTCTCAGATTATAAATTTGCACATGGAAATATCTGGAGTACATGGCTGATAGAAAGGTCCTGGAGAAATGTTTGGGTTGTTTTACTGTTCATTTATTCATTGTTTGTTGTTGTCCCCTGCCCCTTTTCAGCATAATTGGATACTCAGCCCACAGATTTAATTGTATGTACTGTGCAAGAACAAAGCCACTTCCAGCCGCAATGTATTCCTTTTAAAACTAATATCACACATGAAATCTTAAAAACTCATTTTCACAGAGTATATAATAATATACAGGGCTTAAATGTATGAAAAGGCACTGAGTCATAAATAACTTAAAAGACATTTTTAAAAACAAAGACAAATTCAAATCTCAACATAGTAACATTTTGAAGGTTAACAGTAATCTCAGTACACAATGGTACAGATACTGGCAAGGTTTTTTGGTCAAAGGAGTCTTGCAGTATCTGTCCACTTGGCAGAAATCCACAGAAGGCACATTGTTTAAAATGAGGGCAATGATGTCCTAACAATGTTTGTCACAGCATAATTTTTTCCTTGTCAGAAACAATGAAAGAATTGTTAATCATGTTAGAGGAGATAGATATGATAGATTTGGGAAATTTGAATTTTAAGAAAATATAGAGGGTAGGCTGGGGTGGCATATGCATTTAATCGCATTACTTAGTAGGCAGAGGTAGGTAGATCTCTGAGTTCAAAGCCAGCCTGGGCTACAGAGTGAGTTCCAGAATATCCAAGGCTTCACAGAGAAACCTTGCCTTAGAAAAGAAAAAAAAAAGAAAGAAAGAAAATATGCTAATTACCTAATAGGAAAAAACACTTCATAATCTAATATTGAACAGTATATTACCATAATTATGGAAAATGAATGCAATATGCAAAACACATTAAGAAAGGATTATACTTTTTCATTTATTCTCTTCCATATATTCCAAGGTGACTACATAGAAATAAATTAGAAAGTCAGAGTGATGACACACTTCTCTGATCCCAGAATATGGGAGGCTGAAGCAGAAGACTAGAAACAGGACTGAACCCCACAAGCATACCCTATTTCAAAAATAACCAACAAAACGAGCAAACAAAAGACAATGCCATTTCATCACATGGAATTAATGATAAATTAATAGTGAATATGTGAAAAACATTTCTTCAGCAGGTTTTGTAAACTCCCACACCTACTGGACAGGATCAAAGAAGCAGTCAGCCTTCTCCATGGGGACAATGAGGTAAAACTGCCAGATGACAGAGAAAGCAAGCAGAGTTCCTGAGGGTCTTCTCTCAGTGCTGACATTCCTTTTAAGGTGGAAATGGTAGAAGTTATGGTCAGTGGAGCTACCACTCCCAGCCATACCGTGAATTCATCTCTTCCTTTGATAACGTCATCACTGCTCCCCCACCCCCACCCCCCACCCACTCAGCTCCAGAAGGAAGATAACTATTTCCACAACTACCAGCTCTGCACCCCTGGGTGAATAGTAAATTTATGTGCATGTATGGGAAGCTTTGCTGCAACAGAATCTGTGGGACCCAGCCCTTCTGGTGAGAAGCATGTACATAAAAAGCATGTAATTGTGCCAATTTACTACAGGGGATATGGGGAACAGACATATATTGGAGTCCTAGAGGGTAGTGACTTTAACAGTAGTTAGGGGACTATTCAAATGTGTAGTCACTTTGAATTTTTATTTGGGGTTTTCAAAGCATTTTGATGCAGACTTCCTTGGAATAGTGGGAAAATGAAAGGAGGAAGCTAAAACTGAGTAGCAGGAGAAGGACTAGATGGGCCTGTCAGCCCTGCACAGAATAATAAAACAGTGGCGCATAGGCTTCAGTGCTAGGAGGGAGGCCGCAGTCCTTCAGCGGCAGTGTGACCGGAGTGCCTCAAGCACCAAGTTCCACCCCCAGCAGAGAAGTGGGGGGTAGGGTAGTAATAATAATAATTATATATCTGGAAACCAAACCACAATTTAAAAGGAAAACATTTACATGTGTCACAGTGGGGTTAATTTCTACATCTGCAACATTAAATCAATTTTTCAAAATGTATACATGAAAGAGAGTGCACAAAAAAAAAGTTCACACAGAATGGGAATTAACTTTCATGCAAAATATACTCATAAAATAAAAAGGTTTGACTTATATATAATATTGTCAAAAGCAAATTTAATAAATATAAAGAGTTTGGACTTGTGAAGCCAATCTGCTTCTAGAAATGTAAGAATGTATGAAAATATTCTTTGCAATTTACAGAAATATCTTTGAAGAATGTATTAAAATTTTCCTCCTTGGCTCAGTTCACTCAAAATTGCATAGTGCTTTTCCTACCGGAAGGTAGGGATGAGAACCTCAAGAGGTTACATTTGAGATTTTATCATACCCCGACTCAAATAAATAAATAAATTAATTAATTAATTAATAAAATGCTGGTTTAAAAATCTCTCGCCACTATGCATGTCAAGGCAAATAGTAGAGATAGCAATAAGATGACACCTAGTAGTGAGGACTCAAACTAAGAACCTGTTGCACTATTTATGCAGGCTATCAACACTGAAGCACATAGTAAAAACATCACCCTTCATATTTGCGGCAACTGTGGCACACAGACGTGGAATCACATTCTACATTATACACTCTTTTGTAGAACACATTTTTGTGCTAAATACAAGAACAAAAGACACTCTGGGAAGGAATGTAAACCTGGAAACAAAGGTGGTTTGAAATTCCAGTAAGATACTTATTACATAGTTTAAATGGAAACAAAAGGCATGTAGAAAACTGTTTAAGCACTACAGGATATTATCAAATGTCATACTGTATTTGTAAACAAAACTGCCCTGCCGAAATCAAACACTAATTCATATACACAGCATATCTATTCCGAACACACTGCTAGCCACTTTATGTGCTCAAAAATCGATGGTGAGTAAAAAAGAAACTAGTACAGCTCTTGTCCTTAGCAACAATACTTATAATTATTTGATATTGAGATGGGGGCAGTGGGTTGTTTGTATTTTTCATATCAGTTATTAAATAATTTTGTCACACTGAAGAAAATGTTCAGGTGACAATGTGACTCAGCAATTACACATGTCAATGGAATTTTGTCTTATTTTCTACCTAAGTTTTTAAGATGCTAAAGCAAAGGTATAAATATGCATCCCAGTATGTTAAAAAGACCCCTTTATGGGTTAGAAAAACCACCGAGGCAATTACCATAAAAATGCAATTAATGATGACCACTGGGTGATGGGACTAGGAAAAAACTGTTTTCATTAACACTTTACAGAAAATACCCAGACAGAAGTGAAACAAAGTCTATACTGAAAGAACACATTGATAAAGGTCGACAAACCCCAGGGAAAGCATGGGGTAGAATAATAAGGCTTTTCAGAGAAGCTAAAATACAAGTAGCTGTAATATCTAGGCTGCCTCACAACAGTAAAACCAACTTGAAAAATAAAGGGATTTGTTCTAAGGCTGTGAATATCAACAAGGTAAACTCTAGAATTTATTAACTCAATTGCCAGTTCCAGACAGGCAGAAATCCTACTGGGAAAAAGGAAGGGGAGGGGAGGGGAAAGGGTGAGAAGAGAAGGGAAGAAGGAAAGGGAAAAAAAGCCTCTTTAGTTTAAAAAGACTCACAGTATTTTTTCAAACACATAGGGCAGAAGAGAAGGGACTGTATGGCACAATACTGCCATCTAAGACTTTAAAAAAACAGACAGGCACCCACATCGGAGGATCGTCCATCTTCGGAGGATCATCCATCTTTTCCGCTGCTTTTCTGCCCACAGCCCATAAGCCGAAGGCTGGGAAAGACAGGTGGGATGAACAACACACAACGCACTCAAACCTGAGCAAGGGGACTGGAGAACCATTCAAACAAAGGAAGCCTCTTTTAAGTCCCGCCCGCGGAACCATGGCAACAGCAACAGGAAGTCCCTACCACATTGGAATGATGAACTCTTCTTAGGGAAGGATTGGCTGGCTCAGAGTCTGCACGCATAAGCTGGGGAGGTTGTTGCCAGTCTGGCTCAAATCTTCTGCACTTTCCTTCCAATGCTGTAGTTGCCTGTTGCCTAAGAGACGCGGTTGGTGATGTCCAAAACCTGTTCCCGACAGCCCCCTGCGTCTCACGCTCAAGACGCATACAAGGACATGCTCCTCCCACTCACCCCAGCCTCGAACCCACTTCTGACGCACTCACTATCCTCTCGGCCCTCACTTATCTGAATCTAACTACCCACAGCAGTGTCCACGATGCCAAGCAAGCTGCCACTGGAATCGCTCACCCTTTGGGGCTTTCCCCGCCCGCGGTCACACCTGAGCAGCAACGAAGTGCAGGGAAAAGCGTGCCAATAAGACCAATAATGGATAGGTCCCCCTCCCGGTAACTGAGCTCCAGAGGCAATGACAAGAAATATCTTAAAAGCCTTCTGAATTATTTTAGCTCTATCCTAACATAACCTGAAAAATCATATTTCGTAACAAAAACAGGTTCGAACTGTGTGTCACCCTTTTAATGACAGGTTTGTCATAAAAAAAAGACACACACCCACACACAGTTCTTTACTTTTCCTGGGGTCTCCTGTGGTTCAAGGCAGGGCTTGGGCCAGGGTCTAAGAGAACTTCCCTTACATCTTAGCTCCACTTAAGTACAGTCCCTTTATTTTGAGGCAAGGAGGTGATAAGAAAGGCCCTGCTTCTACTATTTGTTCCCTCCATGCACCACACTTCCCTGCCACGCGAGTTTCTTTCACTCAGATTTTAAAATCCATTAGTCTATATGATCCCTAAGTTTTTCTTTCTACTCACTATCCTAGACAGGCCGAAAAATAATTTGAGAATTTGAATATTACAAGAATGAGTAAACTCCACCATCCTGAAGAATACTGGCCATCCAAAAGGCACGTCTAAACTTAGGGCTACAACACTGATATGCCTTCAAATTAAGAAAGTATGGAAAGAAAACTTTTCACTCTTAAAGGTTTTCCAGTGCCATACTGTGCCCTACCTAGACAGTACGGAGTACCAGACTGTAAAGCACGGAAAAGCTCCATAAACATTTGAGTCTTTCCATTTCAGGGGAGGTTCTTTGTTTTATTTGTTTGTTTTTAAAAACCAGGCTAACTTTTCACATAGTAAGCTCATGCTTTATCCAGTCTGAAGCTCCTAATGGCAATGTAGGCTATGCTACTGTGTTCCAGCACCCTTTCTGATTTAAGGTACATGGGGAAAACTTTACTTGTAAAGTCCTAGAGAAACATAGGCCCTGGCACACCACCTATCCTCAATAAGCTAATTAAACAAAGTAACAGTAAAAACTAGAAAGATTTGCTTACTGCAGGACAGAGGCCAAAGGAGCACAGAACTCCAGTGATCTGTCCCCAAACCCGTCTTCCAGTGCATAAAAGTAACATTTAGGTATAAAGAGAAGGCAAAAAGTATGCATAATGGAGCTGTCCTGGTTATGGTGTAGTCCCAGCCATCATAGTCCAGGCTCTTAGAAAATAGTCTGTCAAGTCATCAGAATTATGGGAACTCTCTGTACAAGAGATAGGTTCTCCCTCTGGCTGGCACACAGATTCAGTATTTTAGATCCCCCAGAATGAGATTACTGAGGAGATTTCAATTTCTTGAGGTCCACTGTTCAACAGTTAGGCAAAGGGAGCAAATGTTTAGTAACTCCTTAAGATATCTTCATTCCTACCTGGACACTTACACAAGGAAATATCAGATTACTTAGTCAGGGAAAGTTTATGTGCTCTGTCCTTGTCTGTAATCTTAGTGTAGGGTTATTGTTCAAATGTATCCAAGGCAAGGTATTACAACATAAAAAATATACAAGTGACTCAAATTCAGTATTTTTTGTGAAACAGGGTCTCAAGTAGTCCATGCTGACCTCTGAAAAGTTACATAACTGAGGTTACCTTGAATTCCAGATCCTACTGCCTCTACCTCCTAAATGCAGAATCACGGGTGTGTCCCACCATGCCCAACAGCCACTGGAATGTAAATTGCCTCTTCAACTGATATACACAAAGGTAACAAGGAGGCTAGACAAAAGGCAAGAGGGTAGTTTATCTAGGGCAGGTCTGTGATTCTATTGGGAACTGCTGGTAGTTCCAAAATGTGTGTTTTTGAGTTCCAGAGAGCTGTTTCCACCACCTTTTAAATATTTACATAAGAGGGTATTTTTCCTTTTTGTCATTACTTTTTGCTGAGCTGGGGATTGAACACAGAGCTTTGCAGTGCTAAGCAAATGCTCTAACACTGAATTTATAGTCCTGATCACAAAATACTCATTTAAACAGCCTCTTATATATCTTGTATGTTCACCTTTTATACAAAAAAAAAAGGCATGTAAAAACAGATGTATAGGTCTTAAATATATGGAAATGTAAACCTCTGATGTAATTTATACCCAAGTCAATTTAGTAACATTTAAAAGGGTAGCAATAATCTCAGGGTACAGTAAAACAGACTCTTGATGAATGTTCTCAAAGGAATTTTGCAGAATGTATCTCAAACAGTCTTAACAGGAGCCAACGTGTTCTAAAAAAAAAAAAAAAAAAAAAAAAAAAAAAAAAAAAAAAAAAAACACTTGTTCCCCTGGCTTGGGTTATCATACTACTGAGACAATGGACCCTAAGAAATAGGAATTTACCCCAAGAGTCTTATTCTGGGAAGGGAAAGGCTAAGCCCAGGTACCAGCCAGAGAGGGAGCTTGTCTCCTGGAAAGAGATTTTGCATGCTGCTGACAGTTTATATGGCTGACCTTGCAGACCTGACAGGCATGTGTCAATGATGAGTGGCATCACATCTTGACCAGGACTGCTTAGTCATACAGAAGTCTTGTCCTCTACTAAATCTTAAACCAGATGTCAGGACCTCCAAAATGGGGATGGCTAGACCTCTTTATTTGTTCCTCTTTCCAGTGTGGCCACACTGAAATCTTCATTGTTACCTGTCTCTCTGATTGGCTTGTTGATGACAGATGGATGGCCATGCCTCTCTTAGGACTGCCAGAACCAGGCTGCTATAACATAGCAGCTCCCAGAAACATGTCAACTTGTAGAACTCAAAATGACAATTATCATCTCAAATGTGGATAAGGATTTAGTAACAATATTTATTATAGAGTACTAGAAATAATGTCTTCCCAGTGGGAAATCACTCTGCACACTTCATAATTAAGAGATTAATGAAGAAAAGGCTCTTTGTGGCACTTGTCCAGCTCTGGCTAATGCTCAGAGAATCTGGCCAAAATTGGGGGTTTTGTCTGTTTTTTGTTTGTTTTTATTTTTGAATAGAGTTGTTAGCTGGGTTCATCTTGTCCACCTGGCAGAATTGTGCTTTTTCTGATGAGAGCAGAGGGGACATAATGGCAGACCAGGACCTAATGGTAGTTGTCATCCTGCACTGCCCCTTAGAGGTAATGTCCTTTTTAATAGCTGGTTCTAAGTCAGGGTTGTCCCCTTTTGTTATAGGAATGGAGCCTAAATGGAAGTCAATGGTGGTGAGTGATTATTAGCAGAAACTTTCCCAGCAACCTGAAACTTCAATAGTGGCACAGAATCTTCTTTCTCAGTTTCCAACAAGTCATGTTAACACACCAGTTATCTTTCAGTTTTATTGGAAGGCAGCACTCATTTAGTTAAATTCTCCTCCGTGGCACTTAATACTTCCTAAGCAAGCTCACTAGAAAATCCTTCATAGCATCAATTTTTACTGCTTCAAGTTTCTCCTGCAGCAGTTGCATTGTATTTTTTTTCTATTTCAGAAACAATAGAGGACATTTTAAGTATTTTATAAAGGATGATATATGCTGAAGTACTAGATTCTGGGTTTAAATCAAATATACTAATTACCTAATAATAAACTAAACAACTTCAGAATTCAGTATGGGGCACTGTATTTCCTCAAATACAAAAAAACAAAAAAGAATATGATATACAAAACATGTTGGAAATATGAAACCTATTACAAGGGATTTGTGTGAGTAGCTGAGTCATGGTTATTCTTTTCCCTTCTATCTTACCTGTGTATTCCAAAATGACTACAAGAGATATTATGTGTTAAGCTAAATATGATGGCACGAGCTCGAAATTACAGCTCAAGAGAGACTATCAGGATAATGAGACTTCTACGCCAACTTGGCTCAATCACTAGACATTGTCTCAAAATAATATACCAAAAATATATAAAATGCCATTTTAGAGTAAGGGATTAGTGATGGAGTAAAGGTATGAGGAAAACTGGCTTTGTAAACTACAATCCACTGGATACACTCAAGGGAGCAGTTAGGCTTCTTCATGATGACAATGAGTCAAGTTGTCAATGGACATATAAAAGAAGTATAATTTATGCTGGTCTTCTCTGCAAAACCGATTAACCCCTTTAAAGTGGAAATAATAGAACAAGAGTTGTTGGTGAAGTCACAACTCCCACTGTTAATGAATACAAAATGGTTCACAATGGCTAAAATAAGCAAAGTCAAAACAAAACTGAAGAAAGATTTATTACCTACAACATGGAAAGTGAGCACAGGCCTATTTCAAAGCAATGCCCTCCTGGAACAGAGACCACGAACACGGGAATTTTATTCAAGCATCCTATACATATTCATATAGGGGTGGGTCCATTCTAAGTATGTTCACTAAGGTCATTATTAGAGCACACATCTAAAGAGATTAAAGTGATGAGCAGGAATGCGTCTCTTTAGGCCTGCTCAGCTTATACCATTAAGATCTAACTGAAAGTAAATGAAAACAGCTTGAAGGAACATTAATACAGAAGTTTGCCCCGGAAGGTACCTGTCTCACTTAGAGTATAGCACCATCAGCTTTTTCTCTTCATCTCTCTTTGACAGTACCAGAATGTCTTTCTTGCTCTCACCATCTCACCCCCCAGCAACTCTCAGTCCCTCCACCCAATCTGATGAAGAGAATGATTTGCACAGCTGTCATGCCTTCCTCATGGATAATGTGCATGTTCAAGGAGCTTGCTGAATCAGAATATGTGGGCTCCAACATTTCTACTGAGATTTTAGGACAGGGTCTAACATTACCACACGTTTGAAAATTATGAGGAAGGAAAATAAACAGGTGGTAGTGGTGGTGGTGGTGGTGGTGGTGATGGTGATGGTGCATGCCTTTAATCTATGCACTCAGGAAGCAAAGGCAGGGAGAGGTCTGTGAGTTTAAGACGAGCCTGGTCTATACAGTAGTTCCAGGACAGCCAAGCCTACATAAAGAAACCTTGTCTTATAAAAACAAAACACAAGGAAAAAAAAAAAGAGTCCAAGGCTAGAGAGATGGCTCGGTGGTTATAAGTACTCACTGCTTTTCCAGAAGACAGTTCCAGTACCCTGCATTTACATCAAATGTGCCACGACTGCTTGTAACTCCAGTTCTAAGAGATCCAATACCCTCTTCTGACTACTCCTAGGGGAAATGCAGGTATATGGTATACACACATTCAGGTACACACATATACACATAAATAATAATCATTTTAAGAGTTCTAGAAGTATACACCTTCACAGGTAGCAAGTCTAGGAAAATATGTGGGAGTTTGAGAGAAATCACAAATGTGAGTTTTGTTTGGTATCTCCCTAGGTAATCCAGGGAAACTTTACCAGGTCACTGGGAAACAGGAGAAATAGGGGTAAAACGCAGTGACAGAAAAGGTAGATTGGGGTGACATTTTTTAAAAAGATTTATTTATTAGGTATATGAGTACACTGTAGCTGTCTTCAGACACACCAGAAGAGGGCATCAGATCCCATTACAGATGGTTGTGAGCTACCATGTGGTTGCTGGGATTTGAACTCAGGACCTCTGGAAGAGCAGTCAGTTCTCTTAATAGCTGAGCTCTATTGTTTTTGTTGTTGTTATTTGTTTGGTTGGTTTTTTTAAATTATGTATACAACATTCTGCCTGCATGTATGCCTGTATGCCAGAAGAGGGCACCAGATCTCATCATAAATGATTGTGAGACACCATGTGGTTGCTGGGAATTAAACTCAAAACTTCTGTTGAGCAACCAGTGCTCTTAATCTCTAAGCCATCTCTCTCCAGCTCAGGGATGACATTTTTTAGCATGAAGCCCTTTCAAAAAAAAAAAAAAAAAAAGACACAAGGGTAGAATGCTTATTTAACATTCTCCATGAACTGGGTTTCATGGGCAGCAAAAACTGTCATAGACTTAGCTGTAGAAAAATGAAAATTTCTATCCCTTCTTTAAATCAAAAGCACAATTAAAGAGCAAAACTCAGTGACAATAGTTACAATACTTGTGACGCCTGGGGTTCATTTCTATACCTGTAGCTATTATCTAAGAGTACGATATTTTAAAGTCAATGATAGTGAGGCTATAAAAATACAAGATTTTTATATAATGGATATTACGTTTCCTTCAGTATATAACCAAGGTATACAGAGTCTATGTTCTTAATACAGTAAGTCTGCTTCTAGAAATATATTACAAACAGTTCATTATAGTGAAAATGTATACACACAAAATACTCTTCGTTTCATAGAGAGGATATCTTGAGAAATGTATAAATATGCTTTCCTGATTCACATTTCTTACAGGGATTCCTACAAATGACACTGTTCTTTTCCTATTAGAAAGCAAAAATGAGAAGCTTAACATATACAGCATACATGAGCTATAGCATTTAAAGAGTATGTTTGTGACTGAGGGTCATTTAGCTCAGTTGGTAGGATACCTGCCTGACATACACAAAGCCCAAGGCTTGATTCGAAGCCACATATAAACTGAGTATGGAGATTCACAGCTGATACCCCATCATTTAAGAGGTGGAAACCAAAGTCCAAATCATTCTCAGCTACAGCTAGCTTGGGCTACATGAGACTCCATCTTTTTTCTTTTTTAAGGTACATTTTATCATAGTGTCAATATTTTTTTAAAAAACGTCTACTCCACATTTTCAGAAATATGAAAAATAATAGTAACATGACATATAACACTGGCAAGACACAAGCTAAGAGCCTGTTGGGCTATTATGAAAGCCATCATCACTTCCTGAAATAAGTACTAATACCATCTAATGATGAATTATACTGTGGGAAACATGCCATGCAGATGTGAAGCCAATCATCAAAAGTCTCCAGACACTGCAAGAAAAACAGGAGCATTCACCCACGTCCTTGATCCATTCCACTCTACACTGAACATGCTTTGAAAGATGCTTTCCTGTTGCTAAGTACCCAGGTAAAGAATTTTACTTTTAAACTTGTGAAAATTCATTTGTATTCATGTGAACGTTTTGCCTGAATGTATGTCTATGTACCATGTGCCTGCCTGATGCCCATGGAGGTCAAAAGAGGGCAAGGGAATTGGAACGCCTGAAATTAAGAGTTATGTGTGGTTGTGGACCACCATGTGGATGCTCCAACTTGAACCTCTGTCCTCTACTAAAGCAACAAGTGCTCTTAAACCCTGAGCCATCTCTCCAGCCACAAAAGATTTATTTTAATTATAATAACATATTCAGAGCTCAGAACAAAATGTTATGTGGAAAGAAAAGCCATGGTTAGGAAACTGTTTAGACACTATAAAGCACTATGAAATGTTATATTTATAAACAATTTTTTTAAAGCTGGCATGATAGCTCAGCAAATAAGAAAAAGTAATGTTTTTGCAGAGGGCCCAAGTTCAATTCCCAACACCCATATTTGGTGGCTCACAATAATAGCCTGTTATTCCGGTCCCAGGGGATTGATGGGATGCCTCTGTGGGCACTGCACTTATGTGTACATACATACATATGTACATACACACACAATTCAAAATAAATCTTTAAAATGTAGACTTTTGAAAATTACTCTGAAGAAATCATCACTCATATACATACTGAACAAAATATGCATGTTCAAAGCATACTTCGGGACACTTTTTGGTATACTAAGGGAAAAAATGGTGAAAAGAAAGCAAACCATGAAAAAAAAGAAAAAAAAGCCGGGCGGTGGTGGCACACGCCTGTAATCCCAGCACTTGGGAGGCAGAGGCAGGTGGATTTCTGAGTTCGAGGCCAGCCTGGTTTACAGAGTGAGTTCCAGGACAGCCAGGACTATACAGAGAAACCCTGTCTCGAAAAACCAAAAAAAAAAAAAAAAAAAAAGCAAACCACGTCCTTAGGAACAATGTTTTATGTAGAAAAATGTTCACAGCTTTTCAAATGATGATTTGGTCAAGGTGATTCGTACTAAATATGAGACTGGGAATTAACACATGGGTCAGGTCCCAACCCCCCAAATAGCAGTTTGGCTCAGCTCAGGCTAGACTCTTACTCAGTAAACATTGAACATTCTTCAGAAACCCTGTAACATGGCTTAGAGTTTACTAGGAAACACCATTACCATGGAGTAGGGTGTGTGTGTGTCTGTGTGTGTGTGTGTGTGTGTCTGTGTGTGTGTGTGTGTGTGTCAAGTTGTGATGGAGAATCATTGACAGGAATTTCAGAGAACTGTGAGGATAGAGATGCTGCAGGTCCAGAGTTTAGTTAACTTTCCTTGAGCGAGTTCTAGTCTTCCTTGCCCACCTCTATACTGGAACATCTTGTGACTAATAGTAACCTTTTGGAATCTATTTATTTAGATCACTAGCTTCCACCAATGCAAAAGCTCAGACAGCATACCTAGTTCTTTGATGTATCCTCCAATGTATTTTAAACTTGCTTTATTCTCTAAAGCTGTAAAACTTCATGAAACTGCTTCCACGTTGAAACATGGCATTTGGAGTAACCTAAATCTCTTTTGCAGGCTATGGTCAGTCAAAATAGCTCCAAAATACACCATCTCTTATCTTCTTTAAGATGACAGCTATGGTTATTGAGCTGATGAGTGTTTGTAAAAAGATGTTAAAAGCATCTAGGCAGATAGATGTGGATATCCATGTTTAAAATGTACCTTTATGGAGGAGAAAACCTACAAGGCAATTACCATAAAACATAAACAGTGATAAGCACACGTCAATGAGACTATAGTAAATATTGTTTTCATTACACTTTACAGAAATTTCTAGACTGAGATGAAACTGAGTCTTTATTGCAAGAATGTCCACATGCCCCAGGACAAGTAAGGGAAACAATGACCAGGCCTTTCGGAGAAGAAGAAATCTAATGCCTAGAATACCCCACAGGAGAAATAGCAATTTAAAAAGTAAAGCATTCTAAGTCCACAGAGCCTGAATTGTAAGACAGGAGCCTCTAGAATGCAGCAATCAATGGCATCATCCCAGCAGGCAAAACCTCCAACCCCTCCTTTTTTTTCAAACACAAAGGGTGGGTGAAACTATGCATGGGGTCACATCCTAGGGCAATAGTGCCACCTAGTGGTCATAGAAGCCAACTGTCACACATCAGAAGAATGACTTGCTTTATTTAAACTAGCTTCCAGCTTAGATCACTGGAAATGACATGCCCAAGAAAGTGGTGGAATGGCCAAAACCTTTACAAAATGCATTTATATTTTGCCAAGTGGACCCAGAAAATAATTCTCACCATATAAACTTTCCCTGCTGTGGCCCTTGGAACCAGGAAGCTCCTGATTCACCTCATCAAAATTCAGCTGTTCCTATCCAAAAATTAGCAGGCCTTGAGCCTATGCAGAAATAGCTAGTGAGGTCTCTTCAACTCTCCGTCTTGGGGCTTACCAAGACATACCTCCCCAATGTGCAGTTGCTGATGGGCTGATGGCTGGGATTGCTGATCTCCAGGAACAGCTGGCTCACCCACCACCATATACTGGTCCTTCCCATTCAAGGCAGCCTTGGTACCCATTACTCAGGAGGAGACTCAGAGTCTTTCAATACTCAGCCTAACTACCCACCACAGAGCCAAGGACAGAGAGCAGAAGGCCACTGGACCCTCCTCCTCAAGAACCTACTGGCTTCTGTTTGCTTTACCTGCCTTTTGTCATGCCCCAGGCAGCAGGAAAGATTGTTTTTCTGTCACAGTCAGTAATAGACAGGTGTTCTGAATGTATTGAGTCCCTGGACAAAATTAAGAAAACTGTAAGCTTTTAAAATTATTTAGGTCTCTCCCCAAAGGGGTTACCACCCACAGGTTGAGAACCACTGCTCAAGAGCAAGAAGAAGGCCATGAGAGTACACCCAGCAGGTTGGAGAGATGACTCAGCCATTAAAGGATAGGCTCACAACCATAAAATATAAGAGTACACCCAGCCCCAGGGAAATTGGACATTCCTCAAGAATCTTATCCTCAGACAAAGAAAAAGACTAAAGAGCCTGGTGCCAGCCAGAAGAGAAGCCTGCTTCCCAGGGATGGATTTCACATGGTTCTAATAAGACACCCTGTAAGAGAGACAGGATCTAAACTGATGCTGTACCAAAGATGAGTGAAACCACATCTGAACCAGGGCTGTGGTTAAACATATCCCATGCCTTCTTTATGAACCTACATCTCATGCCAGAACACTGAAGATGGATGGGGGGGGGGGGAAGGGCAACACTGGAGCTCTGTTCCTCTTCCCAGTGTGCCAACATAGATACATACCTTGTCTCCGCTTTTCACTACTAGTCTCTTTCATTAGCCTATTAACATCAAGTGACAAGGCATAGTTTGTTACGATTGTCAGGATCCAGGTTCTGACCCTAACAATTGCAGGAACACTAGGTTCCATATACCAACAGGTGAGTTAGAAGTTTATGGTTGCCAGAATGATCCTAGAGAAGCTTTCTCTTTACTGCTACAGATTCTGATTGTTTAGTTTAAGATGAACCCAGGCCTTTGTGCAATTGTGTCCTATTGAGTCATGCACCTGGCCCCAATTCTAAAATACTTAGAACTTACAAGATATCTTTGTAAATAAGTAAATGTGTCTCTATTTGAAAACGTCATGGTTACTGACATACAATTTTTTTTTAAAAAAGTAAGTGGGTTAAAATATTTGCATAGTATGGGGCAAATACAGATACTTAACTACTTTTAGATATCAGCAACAAACAATCAGAAAATTAAAACTTTAAACTCAGTTTATAGTACTGTGATGGATAGTTTTAACTGTCAACTTGGCACAACCTATAACCAATCACATGGGAAGAAACTCTCAGTGAGGAATTATCTAGATCAGGTCGGTCTGTAATCATATCTCTAGGAAATTGTCATGACTGTTACCTGACATGGGAAGACCCAGCCCACCGTGAGCAGCACCATTCCCTAGCCAGAGGCCCTGGGCTGTAGCAAGCAAGCAAGGATCCATGTTTATTCTCTCTCAGATTTTGGCTGTAGATGTGATGTTTTATATTCTTGCCTGGACTTCCTTACAGTAACAAACTTTACCCTCAAATTGTAAGCCAAATAAACCCTATCATCCCTAATATGTTTTTAGTCAGGGTTCCCTTTTGAGGAAGTAATGAAGTCAGGTTCTCAAGAGACAGAGAAAGCAGATGGAGCCCTGCAGCTCTGGGGGAAATGGCAGAATAACATTAACTAGTGAAGTCACTAGTTGCCTCTGCTTATCTTCTCAGCTCTCCCATTAACCGCCAAACCATCCCTTAATCATCCCCAACACCATTCTCCACCAGTGACTCTTGGCCCTTCCATCTATTTAAGGAAAAGGGCTGTTTCCACAGTGGCCATCTCATGGGGCTGAAAACAATGTGCATACTTGTACAACATATAATGAACCAAAATCACTCCAGGAAAAGAAAAATGTACCCATTTGAGGAGAAAATAGTCCTGCATGAAGACTTTCTTCTTGAAAAAAAAAAATCTCCTGAGAATGAAAGATCACAGAAATTCACATTAAATTCTGTTAATCAAGAATTATTAATTAGCCCAGTGACTCCTTCTCCATGAGTCTTTCCTGGATTAAAACCATACCTGCCCTGATATGAGTGATGCCTCCAATATTTAATTTATTGATAAAAATCAATAAAATGAATGATTGTAATTTAATCCCAGATAATAAATTAATCTAATTTGGATGAGGTACTGATGGGCTTTTAATGACCATAGACAACGGATTGTGATTTGGAGGCTGAAATTGATGAAGCAGAAACTTTCCAAGCTATTCCTGAAAATTAAAATCACATTATAACATTAATGCTGTTTATTTCTCTACTTCTTGGTGTAAAAGTAAAGTTAATTTTGATACGTATCTCCATGGGAACTATACTTGGATACATGAAAGTTCTTAATGGTTCACTTGCCATAATTGCTAAATAAAAGTTTACTCTATTAAAAAAAAAAAGTCAGAAGTGAGAATTGAAAAAGCAATTCTCAACTTCATATGGAAAATCAAAAAATCCAGGATAGCCAAAGCAATCCTGAACAATAAAAGAACTTCTGGTGGAATCACCATCCCTGACCTCAAGGTATACTACAGAGCAATTGTGATTAAAAACTCCATGGTATCAGTACAGAAACAGATCAATGGAATTGAATGGAAGACCCAGAGATAAACACACAGACCTATGGACACTTGATATTTGATAAAGAAAACAAAACAATACAAGGAAAAAATAAGAACGTATCTTCAACAAATGGTGCTAGTCTAATTGGATATCTACATGAAGAAGAATGAAAATAGATCCGTATTTATCACCCTGCACAAAATTCAAGTCCAAGTGGATTAAGAAATTTAACATGAAACTGGACACACTAAATCTAACAGAAGAGAAAGTAGGAAATAGTCTCAAATGCACTGGCACAGGGGAAAATTTCCTGAACAGAGCACAACTGACAACAATTGACAAATGGGACCTCATGAAACTGAAAAGCTTCTGAAAAGCAAAGGACACTGTCAATAGAACAAAACTGCAGCCTGCAGATTGGGAAAGGATCTTTACCAA
>BDUI01000334.1:204334-224068 GCA_002335545.1 Apodemus speciosus | reverse complement strand
ATTATAATCTGCAACAGGTTTGCTCCATAGGCAAGGCCCAGGAGAAATTTATTTTAAGAAATATTCCTGCTATTAGTATGCTTTTCCTGTTATTATTAAGCATATATGACAATCATTAGGTATTAGCCAACCCTTTTGAGCAGATCTCTGCAAATCTACAAAGATGTACTGTCTTGTTGTGATGCTATATAGACAAATAGATGACTTAAGTCTTAATGATGATCCTATAAGAATTCCTAAAAAGTATATCTGTGATTATTAAGCTCTTTTATAGCAGGACTGCTATTAGCTCCTTTTCTGATAGTTAAAACTGCAAAGAGAACTCTGTCAGTCTCCCATGTGTCACCAGTTAATTGTGTCTAGATAGTAACCAGACTTTCTCCTACTCAGAGCGCATTCCAAGAGGTTGTATAACAATTAACCAAAGGTCATAAAAAGAGAAGTAAGGATAATAGGTGCTAGGACAGAAGATAAAATATCGACTGGGTTTATCTATACAAAACTTCACTTATAACTAAGTTATGATTTTTTAAACTTTAGTTGAACCTGTAGAGCTGAGACAGGTGATGGATGTTTAGCCAGATAACTTCTCCTAATGGATATTAATGTAAACATTCTCCGTTGTAAACTTCTATTTCAATTTATGATTTGATTTTGTGTGTGAACTTGTGATGAACTTTTTAACATGTGATCATGTATTCTGAAAGATGTATAAGTACTGTGGACAAAGAGTTGAGAAGAAATTTTTCCCTTTTTCTGCTTAGGATCTTTCTGCTTTTCCCCTTAGATAGCTTTCATGGGAAACTTTTCACAGCTTAGTAATCACTTTTCAAAGTGTCCCATTTTCTTCCTGTGACTTCTGACTAACAGGCCCAAAGCTAGAACTTTGCAGTTCCTGCTGAGATAAAACAAAGGCCACATTACTTAATCTCCTGCTGTTAGGCTACAGGTGTCAATCTCCTACTCCAACAGCCTTTTACCCTCAGAAAGAGCTAGGAAGTTTTTAGGACTTTTTAAAAGTTATCATCAGCATTTCAGTACAGTTAGAGAGCCTCAGACTTTAAAGCCACACCAGAGTCCTACTCTGTGACCCTTCTCTACCCTCTCTAGGCTGGGAGGCTCACAACAAGCCACCACCACCTTCTCTGATGATGAGACACAACAGTTAGACTTACAGATACCCAGCAAAATTTTGGTGTCTTACCCTCTCTCAGAAGAATACCTCCTAGCCTCCAATCAAAGGATACAGCTGGACTATCTTCTCAGATTGACAACAAAGATTCCCAGAGATGTGGGCAGAAACGAACCTCCCAGGACTGGCCTAGCACCAAGCTCCTATAATTGTTCAGCTAACCAGTTCATCCAGATTAACACCCATCCAGATTACACAATACCCAGTGACCACAAAAACAAAAGGGAGAAATTGTAGTCCTCCATATTGTCTGACTTGGAGAGACAGGCATACTGGTGCCCTGCCTGCCACCCTAGAATATGCCTCTCATGTCTGTGAAGAAACCTGGATGTCTGATTCTCATGAGTCTGATTCCTCCAGAGATGCATTATTCTTCATCTCTCATTGGCAGAGGTGAGTCAACCCATCTTTGATATTAAAGGGGCAGACAGAGGAATGATATAGCAAAGAACCTCCTGCCCTTCTAGCAGATGTTTTCTGAGAAAGGAGATCATAAAAGAGCTACTGGGGGGCTGTTGCAAGAGTTACAGACCTGGGCTACAGAATGTAGCTTTGTAGAAGGCTGCCTATTTTGGCTACCAGCTGAGGGGAGGTGTGTGTGTGGGGGGATGACAGCCCAAGGCTGGGTCCTCTCAGAAACAGCCAAGCAGGAAGGGGGGGAGCAAAATTTGGTCTTGCCAAAGAGTAGGGTTGCTTTTTATAATAACATATACCTATTTGACTTTAAATTGCTCTGAGGCCAGAAGGTGCAGGCCTCTGGATCTATTGACTCTTGTTGCTAAAAGCAGGATGATTTAAGTAAAGGACTTATTGCTATCACAGCCTTCTCTGACCAGGCAGCCAGAAGCTCTTCACTGGCCTGCCTGGTTGATTCTCTGTGAACTAGAGAGGAGGGAAAGGAAAAGAATTAAGATGAGTTATACAGGCAGATATGCACAGACACATATACATTTATACATACAATTCGATTCTCAGTCACATTCTCATTCGCGCATTAACACATTCACATTTTTGTTGAGCCCAACCACCTGTATCATGCATTCCACAAGTGTTCATGCACGCGTACATGCACACATATACCTACATACGTATGTACAGACAAACAGACGTATATATTTGGATGGATGGATGGATGGATGGATGGATGGATGGATGGATGGATGGATGGGTGGGTGGGTGGATGGATGGATGGATGATAGATGGATGGATGGGGCAGAGCCCCCAATCAAACCATCCAACCAATAACTTTCCTTTCTCTGGCCTTTTTATACTTTCTTAGATAAAAGGTTCTTTAGAGAATCACCTCAGAGATAGAACATTATATAAAATGGGAGTTACAGAAGGAGGTTGGTATTTACATTCAAAGCAGTGTTAAATTCTATATGCTCGTTGTAAGTTCAGGGCACTAGTTCTTTCCTGGCCCTGCCTTATCAGAGTGCACTCCTGTGACTTCATCCTTGGACCTGAATGCTTTTCCTTGAACACCAATTTGTTCCCAGTCTATCTCCCTTTTTAGTGTGATTATGAAAAATCATTGTATTTCTTAATATGTAGCCTTAACTTCCTATTATGAGGAGTGGGCACATTCTATTATTGATTCTAACTTTGTGAAATCTTTCCAGCAAAGCGACTAAGACCATCTCTTGAAACTTTCTTCCTAAAATTAATTGAATCAAATTAGGAATTCTATAAAATCATTAACTCATCTAAACAGCATTAATTCATGAAAGCTCATCTTTATGTTGATCTGCAGGAAATCTGACCAATAGGGTGGGCTAATACTCATGGATTATCATATTAATTTAATAATGACAGGAAAGGCAGATCAGCTGCAAGAAGCAATCCTGAGCTGAGGTCTCTTTGGGGCTTGCCATTGAACTCACCCATAGCAGACCATGCAAAAAAAAATGGTGGGCCACCTCCAGGAAGGCTGCCTGCTGGCCTTGGCCTATCCTAGATGGCTCCTGACAGGGAGGCAAAAGAAGCCTGTCTGTTGCAGAGTAGGATTGCTGCAGTCCTTCAGAGCCCAACTCCAAACACTAAGAGACAGGTTCAAGAGTTCCTAGGTGCAGCTGGATATGGCTGCCTCTGGATACCACAGTTTGTGGAAATAGCCAAGTCTCTATACAGCAGTACAACAGGGTAAGGATGGTACTGAACCCCTAATCTGGACTGAGACTAAACAAAAGACATTTGAGACTTTAAAAACAGCTTTGACTTCAGCTCC
Organism: Apodemus speciosus; assembly: GCA_002335545.1. Taxonomy (NCBI): domain Eukaryota; kingdom Metazoa; phylum Chordata; class Mammalia; order Rodentia; family Muridae; genus Apodemus; species Apodemus speciosus. The sequence continues at coordinate 220,649 of BDUI01000334.1, read as the reverse complement.
AGCTCTAGCACTTCCAGATGTCTCGAAACCTTTCATCTGTTTGCCCATGAAACAAAAGACAAAGGTTTTAACCCAAACTTTGGGACCAAGGAAACATTCTGTGACAAACCTGTCCATCAAATGGACCCTGTACTCACAGGATAGCCTACTAGTCTAAGAGCTGTGGCAGCTACAGCTAGTGGCTCTGAAAAAAACAAACAAGGTAAATCTGGGTCAAGATGTTATACCCACAGCATCCCACAGCCTCCTCCAAGGAATAACTAGAACACTCTCTGTCTAATCAATGTATAAGGTCCTATTCCCAGATCACCCTTGAGTTTGGTTTGAGAAACCCACCACCATCAATCCTGCTACCCGCTTGCCTAATGACAACCTGCAGGTGCACAGCCATGACTGTCAGGAGATGAAAGATGGAACTAGGTACATAGCAACTTCAGTGGCTACTGTAACTGAATTGATCTAAGCTTAAGTCCGGTAACTCAGGCCCAAAAGCAGGCTCAGAGACCAGCAGTTGGCAGATCTGACCCAGGCTCTCATATGGGGAAAAGGAAAATCCACCACTCCATCCACAGACAGTCATTATGTTTCTACTAGGTGTACATGTTCACATGATGTATAGAGAAAAAGGGCTTCCCACTGCCAGGAAGAAGAACATTAGAAAATATTGTCCGTCTTAGAGATCATTTGGCTTCCCCTAAAATTACAAAGTCCCCTGCGGCCAGGCCACTGACCTACTTACCTGACAAACGATTGATATTCTGATAACATACTCCAACCCAGTGCTGCCTGAGATTCCATGGTGAAGAAGAAACGGACAGTTCAAACCCACTCACAGGTTGATGAAGGACACCAGAGGGAAAGATCATTCTCCCAGAAACAACTAACTGGCAGAACTGATGTTCACCATGCTATCATCTGCAATTCACAAAATTTTCTCAGTTGCTCAGACCAAGGTATGTTATGCCTAGACTAGACAGCCTAGTATGGGACATCTCAGCCAGATGCCAGGTTTGTGCTCCAGTGAATCCAAAACAGAGAGACCGCACCCAGGAAAGGGTCCAAAAGAGAGACCAAAACCCTGGTGAACTCTAGGAAAACTGACTTCACCAAGAGCCAGCCTGCTGGAGTAGGATACAAGTACTAGCTAGTTTTTGTAGGTTTTCCTAGTGGGTAGATGTGTCCCCACCAAGACTGAAACTGCTCAAATAGTAGCTAAAAAGTCCCTATAGTAATCTGTCCCCTGATTCAGCTTCCCCCAACAATGGAGTCCGACAATGGCCCAGCTTTCATAGCCAGACCTCTCAGTTAATAGCTAAGGCTTTAGACATAGATTGAAAACTTCATTGTGCTTTTAGACCTCAGGGTTCTGGACAGGTAAGAAGAATAAATAGGACATTAAAGGAAACTAACAAAATTCTCATTAGAGTCCAGRGAARGATGGTAGGCCTCCTTCCTTTGCTTTGCTTTGGGCCTAYCTCACCCCATACAGGAAAGRATTTAYCCACCATGAGATTYTGTATGGAGTRGGGGGAGATATTACCTCCCTCACTGCTTCCCAGGCTCAGAGACCAGCAGTTGGCAGARCTCTCGAACMATTCCCTTTTCAAGTCACCACAGACCCCAGTCCTCCATACAGGCTACTCATTGGACTGTCTGAGAGATTCAGCTGGCCTCTGAGTTCACCACAGCTTCCCATGTTTGWGTSCACTGATACTGTCTGGGTTAAGACAGGAACCAAAGCGGCGCTGAAACCAACTTGGGAAGAAGGTCTCTATAAGTGATTCTCTCCACTCCTAAGGCTGTGAAGACAGCAGGCAATATACCATGAGTCCTGACCACACCCAGGCCAAGAAATTGGAAAGCCATGGACACTGCTGCCAAACGGACTGTCTCTGGACTCTGGACCAACTGAAATTAGGGTTTCATCAATCCCTGGGCCATTCCATACCTGGCCCCTCTAACTTCTTCTGAGTCTTATGTTTGGTGTAAATACAGTATCATGGTGTAACCCTTACTATCCTCAGGCCTGGTTTGGAAACTAAGAAAGACAGATACAGGGAAGGGATTAACTAGTGTCACTACAGACCAGCAACCCATATGCCATCTTGACCTTTACTTACGGATGCCCACTATAAACGTCTGCTCAGATGGAGAAAAGGGAAGAAGTGGGGCTTCATCTTTTGAGATAGGAATAGAGTTAAAACTCTATGCATGTCCTACTTCTGGGCTCCCTAGTTGCTAGAATTTTATTGTAAAAATTGGGATTATGGGCTGAAGAGATGGCTCAGTGGTTAAGAGCACTGACCGCTCTTCCAGAGATCCCGAGTTCAAATCCCAGCAACCACATGGTGGCTCACAACCATCTGAAATGGGATCCATGCCCTCTTCTGTTGCATCTGAAGACAGCGACAGTGTACTTACATATAAATAAAATCTTTAAAAAAAAATTGGGATTATAAAACTGAAATTTGATGAATTTTCCTTTAAAACGAGTCTGGCCTTTGGGAAACGGGGAAAACCTGGGGAATCAGACTCTACATCACAAGAAGGGATTGCTGGTTTTGCCTAAACATTCAGCCCCTGTACTACATAAGAATAGGAACTAACCAGACTGTCAGCCGATTGACTGACAAAACTCAGTGTGACTGGAGACAACCCAAATTACAGTGTGAGGGTTTATAAGGGACTAAGACTTGTCTAATATCCCAAACCTTTAACCTCCATACTTCCCCTTATTCTGATGTCTGCTCTTCTGCCTTGTGAGTTAATTCATCTGGATAACAGCAATATCACCTACTCCTGANAACCAAAGCGGCGCTGAAACCAACTTGGGAAGAAGGTCTCTATAAGTGATTCTCTCCACTCCTAAGGCTGTGAAGACAGCAGGCAATATACCATGAGTCCTGACCACACCCAGGCCAAGAAATTGGAAAGCCATGGACACTGCTGCCAAACGGACTGTCTCTGGACTCTGGACCAACTGAAATTAGGGTTTCATCAATCCCTGGGCCATTCCATACCTGGCCCCTCTAACTTCTTCTGAGTCTTATGTTTGGTGTAAATACAGTATCATGGTGTAACCCTTACTATCCTCAGGCCTGGTTTGGAAACTAAGAAAGACAGATACAGGGAAGGGATTAACTAGTGTCACTACAGACCAGCAACCCATATGCCATCTTGACCTTTACTTACGGATGCCCACTATAAACGTCTGCTCAGATGGAGAAAAGGGAAGAAGTGGGGCTTCATCTTTTGAGATAGGAATAGAGTTAAAACTCTATGCATGTCCTACTTCTGGGCTCCCTAGTTGCTAGAATTTTATTGTAAAAATTGGGATTATGGGCTGAAGAGATGGCTCAGTGGTTAAGAGCACTGACCGCTCTTCCAGAGATCCCGAGTTCAAATCCCAGCAACCACATGGTGGCTCACAACCATCTGAAATGGGATCCATGCCCTCTTCTGTTGCATCTGAAGACAGCGACAGTGTACTTACATATAAATAAAATCTTTAAAAAAAAATTGGGATTATAAAACTGAAATTTGATGAATTTTCCTTTAAAACGAGTCTGGCCTTTGGGAAACGGGGAAAACCTGGGGAATCAGACTCTACATCACAAGAAGGGATTGCTGGTTTTGCCTAAACATTCAGCCCCTGTACTACATAAGAATAGGAACTAACCAGACTGTCAGCCGATTGACTGACAAAACTCAGTGTGACTGGAGACAACCCAAATTACAGTGTGAGGGTTTATAAGGGACTAAGACTTGTCTAATATCCCAAACCTTTAACCTCCATACTTCCCCTTATTCTGATGTCTGCTCTTCTGCCTTGTGAGTTAATTCATCTGGATAACAGCAATATCACCTACTCCTGAGACCACCACTTGGAGGGCATGTACCAATGGTTTGACTAAATGTGTCTCTTCTGGTACTTTCTAAACTAAGAAGACAGGTTGATCAGGACCTACAAGAATTAAAACAACAGTTAGATTCCCTTTCAGAAATGGTCTTACAAATTGGAGAGGCTTAGACTTACTTCTCAGAAGGGGGCCTATATATGGCTTTGCAAGAAACATGTTGTTTCTATCCTAATCAATCAGGAGTAATTAGCAGAAATCTTGCTGTAATTGGAAAAAACTAAAAAAGAGAGACAAACACATACATCAGATAATTGGTACCAGTCTCTGTTCTCTTGGTTCCCCTGGCTAACTACTCTGCTATCAGCAATGACTAGGCCTTTAATTCTCATGTTGAATGGATTAACATTGGGCCTTGCATCTTAAACTATAAATCCAATTATATATATTCAATAAAATTACTGGTTCTTAGGAACTACATATTTTTTAAAGCAAGATGAGTCCTCAATTTAACTTATTCAGTAAGACCAGTGGGGAATGTAACAGGGCCTCAGACCTTAACAGGCCCCAGACCTTAGCACAACTGATTCCATGATGGAAGTACCATTCAGGCTGTAAAACTCAGCACATAGACAGCACTACTTGCTAAAACCAAAACAAAAACCTAATCCATCAAAGCCCACAGCTCTAGGAAAGTCTCTAAATGTACTAACCTTGCTTTTGGTTTCTATAGTTCCACTTTCAGCTAACAGTTCTTGTTAAGTGAAGTATATTAATCCGAAAGGCTCAGAGCTACATTGGGACCCCAAATACCCAGTGTAGTTGCCTGCTGGCTAATAAACACTTTCTATTGACTTAAACCCCACATCTAAGCAGTCTCCTCTGGTGGATAACCTGCAACATCTTTTTTTTTTAATTAGGTATATTCTTTATTTACACTTCAAATGTTGTCCCGTTTCCTGGTTCCCCTCTCCCCCGAAAATCCCATAAGCCATCTGCCCTTCCTCAGTCAACCCTCCCCGCTTCCCTGTCCTGGTATTCCTCTACACTATGGTATCAAGTCTTTCCAGGACCACGGGCCTCAACATCCTTAAAGGTTGGTTTTGCCTCTAGATGGCAGCTTCCATTTTGACTTTCCATATACAGAATTTAAATTGGTGCGTAATCCATGGCCATATCCCATATGTACTTAATAAGATCTCTGGGGATGGGGCCCGGACATCACTTTTCCCTCATGTCCCATGGAGATTCTGATGAACCCTCTGCATTTATACTGTCATTATTTTTGACATTATCTGATACTATATTTTGCTATCATTGAAGTATATGTCAGTTATTATACGTTATAACGTTCATTCTAATGTTATGTTTTTGTTCTTTAAATGGTTTCCTAAGACAGTCCCACAATTGCTAAAATGTAGAAAAGCATCTTTACATTATTTCTTTGTTCGCTGCCAGTATTTTTATCCCAGAGCCCTCCCTTTCTTACTTGACATGAATGTATGAAGAAAAGGCGCTGCACAGAGGAGATGGATGTGCGATTCCGTTGTCTTAGTAACAGCTCCACTTCTAATCTCTCCTGAGTGACTCAGCCCAGGCAGGGACATTGTGCTTGGCAACCAGGAACAGGTAATAGCCTACTTTGCTCTTTGTTGTTCAGTGCTAAGAGGCTGAAACAAAGACATAAAGATCGTTGCCAGGGAGACCAAAGCAGAATCTATCAAAACCATGAAAGAGAAAATGTCAAGGATAATACAAAATGGAAGGCAGATTCATTTTGAAACACCCACAGTCCTAGATTGAGACTCTTATGTATTCATTCGAAGGGCTTTTGTTGTGTACATACCTGTGATTCTTCCTGCACTGATAACCACAAAGACATTATGGATTATTAGAGAAATGAACACAGGAAAATTACAGAAGCCAGACAGACAGTAATGGGAGACATAAAAAATTTTTAAAACCATGTATTTTACTGGGTGGTGGCACATGCCTTTAATCCTAGCACTCAGGAAGCAGAGGGAGGTGGATCTCCGTGAGTTCCAGGCTAGACTGGTCCACAGAGCGAGTTCCCACATAGGCAGGGGTACACAGAGAAACCCTGCCTCGGAAAAAAAAAAAAAAACTAACTAAATAAATAAATAAAAGCAAGTATTTCCTTTTAAGACTCATTTCAACATCCATGTTCTATTTTAGCCCAAAGCAAGCTTTATGTGAAAGAAAATATATCTTTTTTTTCTTTATTACTAATTCCCATTAAGACATACCTGAACTTCAAAAAACCTATGCTGCTTTCTGGCAGCTCTGCCTTTATTGCACTGCAAAGTGGCGCCCCCTAGGCAGGCATGTGGGTCAGCTCAGCTGAGCTACAGCAGCTTACACACCAGAGGGGAGAGAAAAGCTTCTGTGTCCTCATACATTCAGCTGTGGGATTTCTTGCTATTCCTAAATCATTTCTGGCTTCCATTGATCCCCATACCAAACGATGAAGGGAAAGAGAGAAGAAAACCTTCTGATTCCAGTCTGTATTAATACAACCTTGCTTCCTGTCCTGGGGTCTCTTTGTGTCCCCCATCCTTATTATCCTGGTTAGTTTTTGTTTGTTTGTTTCTGATAGACTAGATACAAGCTAGAATCATTTTAAAGGAAACCTCAATTGCGACAACACCCCCAACAGACTAGCATATAGGACATTTTCTTGAATTAATGATTGATTCGAGAGAGCCCAGCCCACTCTGTCTGGTGCCAAGCTTGGGTCCTGATTTGCATTAAAACCAAACAAACAAAAAACAAGCTGAGCCAGGCAATGATGGCACACACATCTTCAGTCCCAGCACCCAGGAGGCAGAGGCAAAAGGATGTCTGGGAATTCGAAGCCAGCTTTGTCTACAGAGCTAGTTCTAGGACAGTTGAGACTACACAAAGAAACCCTGTCTCAAACAATCAAAAAACAAAAAGCAGACTGGGCAAGTCATGAAGAGCAAGCCAGTAAGCAGCACTGGTCTATGGTTCAGTTCCTGTTTCCAGGTTTCTGCTTCACTTGAGCTGCTGCCGTGACTTCCTCAGTGATGGACCGTTACCTGGACATGTAAGATAAAATAAATCCTTTCCTCCCCACATAGCTTTTGACCATTGTCTTTATCACAGTAGTAGAGACCTAACTAGGACTCTGAAATTGAAGATACCTTGTATCAAAGAAACAGCTCACAGAGATCCTCTCAAGCTTTCTACCATTAGGGATTCCAGGGACAAAAAGGAAGCAAGATCCAGTTAAGCTCCAGATCCACACTGTCCCCACATTTGAATGACAATGATGCTCACAGGTTTACAGGTTAGAATACTTAGTCACTAGGGAGTGGCACTAGGATTAGGAGGTGTGGTCTTATTGGAAGAAATGTGTCTGTCACTGAGGGTAAGCTTTGAGATTTTAAAGCCCATCCCAGGCCTAGAGTTGCTCTCTCTTCCTGCTACCCCCAGATCCGGATGTAGAACTCTTAGGTAAATTTCCAGCACCATGTCTGACTGCACACTGCCATGCTTCCTGCCATGATGATAATATACCAAACCTCTGAAACTGTAAGCAAGCCCGAACTCAATGCTCTCTTTGCTGAGATTATGGGGTCTCTGTCCAGCAAAAAAAAAAAAAAAAAACCCACTACGACACATGCTCASTATAAAGAAGCTCCATACCWACTTCTGCAGGTTCTCTATGTCTTCTTCTCCATGTACATTAGCTTAGATATGGGGCACTGGCATTCATACCGGTATATGTGTAATGTATGTATACACACACACACACACACACACACACACACACACACACACACACACACGGTATGTACATAGTACATACACACAACACTCCTACACACACACACATATAGACAGACAGAAAGAAAGAAGAAAACAAGAAAGAGTGGGCTAGCTTAGATGTCACATCTTCCAGGAAGCATCATCTGCAATTTCTGCAAGTTATAGACAAATAATCCTACTATGTGCTTCTAACACAACCTCAACCACCACTTACTAGAGCACCCAATTGTTTCTCTATTTCATTGTCTTATCCAGAGAATGGGTGGAAACTTGGCACTCTAGTGTAGTCACTATTATATCAGAAGGTACCAAAACCGAAATATTGAAAGATATTCAACAGGAATCTATTAAATTTTAAAACATTCAAATAAAATCAGAACATTTCTAGTATACCATATACCACATACAGCGTCAAAATCCTAAATGTATATAAGGAATTTAGACGTCTCAATAGTGATAAAAGAACCCAATTAAACATGAGCAAAGGGGCCTACCAGCAGATTAATAGAGCAGCTAAAGATGGCTTACCTAGCATGCGAGGAGGCTAGGTTTAAACCCCAGCTTAGGGAAAAACGAAGGCAAAGGCAAAAAAAAAAAAAAAATAGCAAATCAATGTTTCCAAAGAAGACTGCTAATGTTTGAATGTGAAATAGACCCAGCTGGAAATATCCTCAGCTGGTGGTGATATTTGGGTTGTGGAACCTTTAGAAGGTGGGGCCTTGCTGGAGAAAAGGGCTCACTAGGGATCAGGTCTTGGGTGTTATAAGCCCAGCCCTAAGTCTCGGTCTCTGTGTATCTATGTGTCTCTGTCCATCTCTCTGTCTGTTCGAGGTAAGTTAATTTACAAATACATTTCATGAACAACAGAGCACATATGGGATGGTAGCTCCCTAAGATTATATCATCTGATGATGTCATAGTACGCTCTAGGATGCTTACATGGTGATGTATCACTACACTTTCCAAAACATATTCTTAGTGTTAAACCACACACCACTATATAGTGGTCTTTTGGATAAAGGACTGGGATGTATGAAGGTCTCCCTAGTATTTCAAGTAAACCTCATAAAACGTGTCAATAAAATGTTCTAAGATTAGTCCTCCAGCTCTTACTAAAGAGGGAGATGAAGGAACTGGACAGGCAGACAGGGTGAGGCGTGGTTTCAAGGCACACACTTCAGACAAGAGAAGACCTGGGTTCGGCTCCTCTTATTCTCAGACAGTACCTTATTTGTAAATCAAGGAAGATAAATGACTATGTCAGACAACTGGCAGGAAAAATTACTGCATGGACACTGACCATAACCCTTGAAAATTAATTTCCGTACCAGAATTTCTTCCAAACTACAGCAGACTATGGCAACTAAAACTATCAGAGAGATCTTAGCATCAATAACATTTCTGTTTACCTTGCCATTCATAAGAAGTTGGCCTCAGAGAATCAAGTCATTTCCTTTGCAAGAGGAACCTTGGTCAAAATAACACAACCTATTGCATGATTATAATCACATAAAACAATACAAATAAGCAAATCTAGCAGTGCATAATGCATTCTTATCACTGTAACAGACACACACACACACACACACACACACACACCTACTCAAATCTAGGGTCAAGTCTTACAATCTTAGAAGACACTGTAGACAGATATGAATACATCTTGTTTGCATAAAACTTTAAAGTGGTTTCACATTAACTTTCAAATTCCCTGGGAATCACATTATTAGAACGCATGTGACATCAGCATGGATCTTCTGAAATCATTTCAGAGTATACAAAGGATGTGTTTGTCAAGAGTGAACATTGATTCACAAACATTGTTTATATTAGAAAGTAGTTGCCACAGATCATTTTCCCATCAGAAGAATCAGAAGACCCTGGCTGACCACCTCTTTTTGTCTTTCATAATAAAAAACATTAACAGATATACTCAACTGTGCTGAAAATCATAGCTGCACGTCTAAAGCTGTGTATATAACATTCAAATGGGGGATGGGAGGACTTTGGCCTTCAGCAGTCCAGAAGATGCAGTTACTATTTATTCCACTAGGGGCAGCAATGTATAAGGAATGGCAAAGTAAGCATTTCAATTATATTTGCACTGCAGTCTGTTTGCTAGTTGACCAAATTCTGATATCTATTAATTAGACATTTGAATAATCAATACTTTGGCTATATTTTTCTCATTTTAAGAGGGTTTCTTGGGAAATGTTTGGTTCATGTCTTTCTTGTTTTTTTTTTTTTTTTTTTTTTAAGTTAAAAGAAATTCTGTTCCTACCCTAAGCTCTTTCCCCACTAGCTGACTCCATGAGGCAGTCTTGTCAAAATTTCATCAAACTCAGACATGGGGTACAATTAGAGACTAAGAGTATGGGGCCAGAAGGAAGAATAGAAAGCACCAGGGGCAGAATTCAAGGTCTTTCTGAAGCGCAAGTCCCAATTAACCCTGTAGGAAAATCTGTTTGTATTTTGTGTGTGTGTGTGTGTGTGTGTGTGTGTGTGTGTGTGTGTGTGTGCGCGCGCGCGCGCGGCGCAAACAATTTTAAGGATTAATAGATGTCTACATGCTTAGTATTTGCCCATCCTCCACAAGAGCTTGCATTTTGAATAGCAATTTTGTTTTTATCTCAAAGGTAACCAATCAAGCACACTCAGCTTCGGTTTCCTTGGTAACCGACCTCTGCTTCCTGTCTAGACTTCTGGTCATGAGAAGTGAGAAATGGAAAAATACAGGACTAAAAAGCAAGCTGCAAAATGGTCTTTYTTCTTACTGCAGTCTATTTCTCTGCCATAGTAGTCCATCCCACACCACCCCCAAACATTAGCAAAGTCTGTTGATGAGGTGGAGTGAGATGACGTCTACTTGCATGTGTCTGTGCCTTTATCTCTGCATCAGTTTGGTCCTCCTCAGCAGCACAGACATCTTTCTTTGTACTCCACCCCATCTCTTTTTCTTTCTGGGATATATTGTTCTCCGGATTAGTCATAAGCATGATCCACCACCTTTTTTTGTTCTCCTGCCCCTTCCTTTTCTGTCTTACTAAGTAAGGGTGGGGGAAAGGCATGAGCCACAGAGGAGACAGAAGCAGGTACTACTCATGGAAGCCCTGACTGTGGAAAGCCCATGCTTTGGACACTCCCGCTAGTGTATTCGCATTGAATTCTAAAGGGTCCACACACACACATACACACACACACACACACACACACACACACACACACACATACATATACATATATATATACACACACACATATACAAACTCACACACTCGTAGACACACAGGCATACATACACACATTATGGAGTCAGGTAGAAGGAAAAGAGCTAAGGGTAGGAGCAGAATTTCTTTTAGCTTTAAAAAAAAATACAACAAAAATATGAACCCCAGCACCAAAACATTTCCCAATAAGTCTTCTTAAAATGAGAAAAATGTAGCCAAATTATTGATCGTGCAAATGTCTAATCAATAGGTATTAATATTTGGCCAACTAGCAGAATGCAGTGCAAGTGTAATTCAAATGCTTAAATACTTTGAAAAATACAAAACATTTTTAAATTTTTTTGACTTTTTAAAAGTGGTTTTATTGAAATAAAAAAATATTACTTCTCCCTCTTTTATTCCCTTCAGCACCTCCATCCCCACTCTGAGGTTAATAATGTTGTACACACACACACACACACACACACACACACACACACACCCTTCTGAGTCAGTTGTTGTTTATGTGTATATGGTTTCAAGGCTGACCATGCAGCACTGGGGCAACTAATAAGAGGGTGCATCCCTGAGAGGCTAATTCTCCTTCTCCCAACAGTCTCTAAGTGCCTATAGTTCTTTGTCTAAGGGTGGGACCCTGCAAAATTTCCCCCTTCCATGTTAACATGTGCACCAATAATGCCATTGTTTCAGTTATGCGGCCATTTCTAGGACAGGTTGCTTGACAGCAGACTTCCTACTATTGTGGCTCTTACAATCTTTACAGCCCCTCTTCTGCAAAGTTCCGAGTCATATAGATGCAGGAGCTGTGCTGAGGGTGTATCTGTGGGCCTGGGTTCCCCAGGATTTGTTGATCTCCACATTAGATCCAGTTGTGCTTTTCTGTAAAAGTTCCCATGGTTGGAATGGGYGGCTTCTATGATGAGGGGCAGCCACACTTATCTGTGGGTATAAGGATCAGATTTAGAATGTAGAAGGAATTATGCTGATCTAGCAAACTGGGGGTGATAGCTTCTGTTCTAAGGTCCATGCCCTCATTATCCTGGAGAAGCTGGCTAGGTTTCCTATACCAGACATGATTTGTCTTCTGTTGAGTAAGCCTTAAGTCCAACTAGACAGCCATTGGTTACCACCAATGATGTGAGAGCCACGTATTTATTGCACCTTTCTGCTATCCTCCCATGCTGGAAATTGCTGTGGTTCATAGGTGTTGCAGCTTGGTAGGGCTGTTTAATAGTTTCCCTCTCTTGGCAGCTTGAATAGTATTTTCTGAAACAGTGAAAGCTAGACCACAGGAAAGAATCTTTAAGTTCACATCCAGCTCAAGTTATTAAAGTCATGTGTCCTGAGTGTGTAGTATAGTATCTTGAGCAACAGGAGCCCACCTTCCTAACTGCTGAGAGGCAAGCGAAGCGAAGGATAAATCTATAATGGGTATTGTTTGGGAAGTCACTAGAACTACCCTGGCCAACCATTTGAAAGGAGGTTTCTCATGTATGGTACTGAAGTTTTGTTAGTCTGTATTTCTAGTGGAGAACAAGTGGCTTAACTTCATTTATTGCGCATTCTCTCTCTCTCTCTCTCTCTCTCTCTCTCTCTCTCTCTCTCTCTCTCTCTCTCTCTCTCTCCATGATTTTCGGTAAATATAAAATATGATTTGAGGGTTTGTCAAACAGTTTTGTGCTTTGAAGGACAGCCCTGTCCCTATCCTCTCCTGTGCAGCACACGTTCTCACTTGAAACCATCCTATCCTACTCTTCCACTCTTCTAGCTCTGCCACCAACCCTCCCACGATGCACCTCTTTGTGGTGTTTATGATAGCCATAGAGGGTTTCATACAAATCCAACTTTCTAGCTGGATATAATGGTGTACCACTCTAATCCTGGCACTGAAGAGAGAGAAGCATGAGGATTGTAAGTTCAGGACCAGCCTGGATGACATAGCTGCCTCAGCCTCTCCCACATACACAAAAGGAAAACCTTGGGGGTGATGATACATAACTTTAATCTCAGGACTGGGGAGGGAGGGAGAGGGAGGCGGAGGAGGAAGACAAGGACAAGGATGAGGATGAGGAGGAAGAGGAGGAGAACTGTGACTTCAGGTCTAATTGGAATACACAACAAACAAACCAGCAAAGCAAATCCAATTTATTATGATATTCCTTAATGCTAGCAAGCCCCAAATACATTGTTCTCATGGCTCTTCATTTCTGGGATCTAATTCTCGGTTGCCATAGGAACCACTCAGGTCCTCTACTTACTGGTCTAAATTACTACTACAAAAAAGGCTCTTTATCTTTTTGTCCTGTTAATTCTTGGTTGCCATAGGAACCACTCAGGTCCTCTACTTGCTGGTCTAAATGACTACTACAAAATGGTTCCATATCTTTTTGTTCTGTGTGACCCAAAACCACACCTGGAAAGAAAACCTGCCTCTCCTGTCCCATCCCTGGACAGACCTGGATTTCAGTTTCCACATTCTTTATCACTTCTTTCCCCTTATGCACTCCCCTCCCCACATTCTCATCCCAGCATCCATGAGGCCTCAGGGGAGAGGCAGGATAAAGATAACACTACTGCTGTCCACACGTGGGCCCCAACACACACAGTGGAAAGTTACTTAAAGGACAAATCTGGGGTGAAGGTAAAGCTTGACAATGTGTCCCCAACATCCTCCTCACCCCTGAATTCCAAATGACCCAGAGGCCTCTACTCATCCAAGCCTACCCCTGCTTTGCCTGTCCAAGGCTCCAATATCCACATTCCTATTCTGGTACTGAGAATCACGGACTCAGACAATGACTAACTTTTCCTAAAGTCTCTAGGGACAAGCATGAAAAGCTTTTTTAATATTACATTTAAATTTATTTAGTGTGTCCATGTGTGCAGGTACCTGGTATGTGTGTGTCTATCTGTTTGTGTGTGTATGTGTAGGAAAATTTTCAGGAGACACTTCTTTCCTTCCACCATATGGGTCCTAGAAACCAAACTTGGGTCCTCACACTTGGCTATAAGTATCTTTATCCACTGAGCTATCTTGCCAGCCCAGCCCCAAACATGATAATTTCAAGCTGTACTAATTTGAATAAGTGTCAATTAAAAAAAAAAAGAAAACATCCAGAATAAGGTGAAGCATCCAGGTCTATACTCAGCTTAATTTACATAGTTAAGAATTCCCCTTTTAAATAAGAAAAAGCAAAAGTTAAATAAACTGCATCTCCAAACTTGTACAGCAATCCAGTAAGGGCCAGTGAGATGGCTCAGTGAGTAAAGACACTTGACCCAAAGCCTGAAAATCTTAAGTTCTATTTCTGGCATCCATTGGTTGAAAGAGAAAACCAACTCCCAAAAGATTGTCCTTGAACCTCTACAAACATGTCATAAAATACACAAAGAAATGTATAAAAAATGTGCAGCCAAGTTTTCAATTTTATTTCTTCTTCTTCTTCTTTTTAAATGTTCTTTGAGAACTTTATACCATGTGTTTTGAACTATTTACCCCCGCCCCTTCCAACTCCTTCTAGACCCACTTCCTTTCCTCACCTACCCAACTTTATGTCTTCCTACAGGAGTCTAATCTGTGCTACCCATATATTCTCAGATGTATGGCCCTGCACTGGAGCCTGGGTGACCTACCAGAGGCCACCCATAAAGGCCACACCCATAAAGAAAACTGTCAATAGCTTCTCAGCTAGTGGGGCTGAATTGAGCTTGCATAGTTCTTGTGGATGCTGTCACAATTGCTGTGAGTTCTGATCAACTGTCCTACTATGTCTGTCTGTAAATCACCATTTCCTTGTAGTTGTCCACCACCTCTGGCTCTTACAATCTTTGTGATCTTTTTTTTCCCTACAATGATCCTGAGCCTTGGGAGTAGGAGCTTTAGCGCATATGTTGCATTTAGGGCTGAACACTGCAGTATCTTATTCTCTGTGCCTTGACCAGCTGTGGGTCTCTGTGGTATAAAGATGGGGAGACAGATTAAAAAATGGTCATACCAATAAGTCATTAGGAATTAGTATGTTCACTTAGTAGGAATTTCACTAGTAGGTTCTTCCCTAGGGCCTATGACCTGTATAGCCACAGGTTCTTGGCCTTGATAACAGTTCAAGGTATGGGCTGCAGCTTGTGGAGCAAACCTTAAATGCAATCAGAAAGTGATTGATTATTACCATCATGTCCGCCACTATTGCACTGGTGGGCAGGTCTTGATAGGCCAGACATTATTATAGATTTTTAGGATTCATAGCTAGGTAAGTTTGGTGATTATTTTTCTCCTCTGCTAGGGGAGCATACTATCTTGCAGTACYATGAAAGCTAGCCAGTAAGGAGGAAGCTTCAAAGTAAACACCAGCTTGATTTCTCCATTTACTATGACTCTAGTACATGGTGGCTTCAGCAATAGGCACTTAGCATACAGTTCTGGAGGGTAACCAAGAAAACTGGCAATAGCCTGACTTGTTTGGGAGTCTACGGAACCTCACTGGGCAGCAACTCATATATGTGTATTTATATATTTTAGGATACCTTCAATAGCAGTGGTTTTCCACATGACCTTTTCCAAGGCTCTTTAGTTATCTCTACCCATTTCTTCCTCTACCCTGCCTTCCCATTCCACCTCACTTTAACCCTTGCTGGTTTTTATTCACCTTTAGCCTTTCATATCACCGAGCTGGAGCACATCTCCTTTGAAATCTACTGCCCCCAACCCATGTTCCCTTACTAGGCTTCTAACCTCTATGGGTCTTCCAAATGAGGCCGGCATATGTGGATGTTAGCATCCACAAATGAGAGAAAATACCATGTTTTTCTTTCTAGGTCTAGATTACCTAACTCAGAATTTTTGATTTTAGCTCCAACCATTTACCTGCAAATTTTGTGATTATATTTTTTTAAAAAAGCTAACTAAAGACCACTATGTAAATGTACCCCATTTTCATTAACCATTCATCAGGTGATGGACACCTAGGCTGTTTCCATTTCCTGACTGCTGTGAATAGAGAAGCAATGAACATGGATGAGCAAATATCTCTATAGTAGAATAGAGAATCCTTTGGGTATGTGACCAAGAGTAGTGTAGCTGGATCATGTGGTTGATCTATTTCTGGCCTTTTGGGGAGTTGCTGTGCTGATTTCCATAGTAGCTGCACCAGTTTGCACTTCTAATCAGCAATGAATAAGTATTTCCTCCTTTCCCAGATCCACTCCAACATTCATTGTAATTAAAAGTAACTTGTAATTGGAGTAAGATGAAAATCACAAAGTAGTTTAAGTACAAAGTAGTTTTCCCTAATGGCTGAGGATGTTGAATATATAAAAATGTTTCTTGGCCATGTGTAATTTATCTTTTTGAGAGCTCTAGTTCCGTGCCTCATTTTGAGACTGGGTTGTTTTTCCTTGAGGTTTAATTTCTGAGTCTTT